>CM046536.1:2120000-2315000 GCA_024713555.1 Spirodela polyrhiza
CCCATACGATAATCCGTAGGTAGGGGGTCCCACCAGTTTCTCCATGTTTTTTACTCCCGGTATTGTCCCCGTCTGCATCTATCCTCGTCTTCTTGCGTGTCCCCTTGCCTTCCGCGGCTATCATCTTCCTCTAATGAGCCTCTATTCACTGGAGGATCCTTTCCCATTTGATTCGGTTTCCGTCGCCAGTTGCTCACTCTCTCTCTCTCTCTCTACACACACACACACACACACACACACACACAATATCTGTATCCATCACCATACCGCTGTTCCAACCTAGAACGCTTGTTTTTTCTCTCGTGTGAATGCAATCTCCAACGATAAATGAAAGAGATCCGTGATATTAATGCTCTTGTATATATTCTCCTCTACACCTGACATTAATGCACTTCTATACATGGGTGTCGTCTAGGTTTTACTCCTGTGTGCTCGGCTGTTTTAGACCTCTCTAACTCTCATCTCCACCTTTTAAGACCAGCACCGCCTCTCGTCTCTCTTCTTCCAGCTTACAAGCTACCCTTTCCATCCTTTGGACCTATTCTCCATCTCACTTCTCTCGATGTCTCAAGCAGAGGGAGGGGAGGGGAACACCCAGCAGGATTCCAAGATCTGCGGAATGTCCAACCGTGAAATATCATGTGACGAATCCTCCAAAAGCCTCCCTGGATGGGGCTTGAAAAGCCAAACGGTTTTGCCGGCGCCGGGTAGTCCGGACGGACAGCCGCAAGAAGGGGACCAGCCAGCCGTCGACGCCGTCCAGGGGAGCCATGGCATCATGAACGACCTACATTTATGGTCGTCGGAGGAGAGGAGGAAGAAGATCAACGATCTCTTCACAGACCTACATTCTTTTCTGGCTCATCTTTCGGCTGATGTAAGGAAACTGACCGCGATAACAGCCCTGCATTTAGGGGTTCCTTTCTACGTCCTTCTCTGCAATATTAGATTCCCGTCATTTGCTTTCGTTCCTAATTAAGTAGGAATGGAACTAGAGTTTTTCCTTCTCTCTCGTCTGTAGGATGAATATCTGATTGTCATTGAAGAATTCACAATATTTAGTAGATCTCTCGAGGGCACTCTTAGGAGGCTCGAGAGGGAGAAGGAGAGAATGGGAAGAGCTGTCGTCAAGGGGGGATATGCGATGGATTCTACAGGAGCCTTATTATCTAGTCAGGGGCAGCGATTTTCCACGGCCAACTTCTCGGTGGAGATCTTCAGTGCGCCACCCATGCAGGGCTATAAATTTTGTTGGGCATCGCCTAATGCTGTTCTGAGCGTGGCTGGCCGCCACGCCCATATCAGCATATGCTCCGAGAAGAGCCCCGGGCTTCTTTTCGCCATCGCCAAGGTGCTAGAGGTGCACAACCTCGCCATGGTCCACCAGTACGTTTCGTCCGATTCGTTCAAGGACGTTATCATGATCCACATCAAAGTAAGCCATGCCTCCTCTTTTCCTGTTCCCATGACTCAAGAACCTGGATTGATTGAAATCTCTGGCATAATTGAACAGGCAATGAGGGATTACGGACAGTTGGTCGAAACCCAAATCGATGAACAAGTGTTCAAATCGGCACTGGACGATATAATGCAATTGATTTCATGATATTATTTCCCACACCTCCCTTAGGATTGTAAGTAACAAAGGGAACATTGGATTCTCCTTTTTTCCAGTTAACAATATTTTAAGTTCCTTTTTATTTTGATCACCATCACCCAAGCTTTTTTTTAATGATGTATCAAAGATTTTGTAATGATGTCGTATCTTTATAATTTATTTGGTTAAGCTGATTATGAAGTGTAATCCAATGTTGCATTCAAATTATATTATCAAACTTTGACATAAATTGTGGAACATTATAATATTAATTTTTATGAAACCTTATGTCAGTGATGAATTAATTAATTGCAATGACCTACCTTCATTTGCCTTCCTAATTTAGTTTTGAGGCAACTCATCATTGGGGCATTGTATGAAAGCTAAACTTCATATTTTATTTGATTAATCACCATGTAAATATTAGGATCCACATGAATAGTGGCTCATGTGCCAGTTGCTTGAGCTACAATAGAAATAAAATAGGCTAATTATTGCCTCCACAATAAGTATCAAATTTAACTACAAAATTCTATGCAGATCCCACCAATCTTCTCCATATCTGATCATTGCATATAATTGTAGATGCCAACCTAAACGAATTGTGATTGGAGGTCTGCAGCTTTTTGGACTCCAATTACGTAGCCTAGGCAGTCTTGTGGTAGCCTATGTTTCAGCCTCTATCTCATACACAAAATTGGTTCGATCCTCTCGTGCATGAGAAAAGTTCAATGAAAATATGATCATGTTGTGTTCATACTTTTGATACGATTTATTGTGCCTATTTCATTTTCTATTGCTTATTTTTGGTTGAAGGGCCTAGTTCTTTGTCAAATATTTTATGCATCACATATCTTTGAAGATTGTAGTAAGATTTGGACGTAATCAAGTATTTATGGATAATATGAATATATTAATACCCTCAAATATCAACTAAATTTCCATTATATTTTTCTTCTATTTGTCTTTATTTGAAATCATATACCACAAAAATACTCCATATCTCTCTTGCTTATAAAGAAACCTCTCCATGTTGGCAAAAGAAACCATGAAAGTTGAGAGGATCTAGAAAGTAAAATAAAGCATGGTCTTGAAATTTTTATGATTGCATAAATCCTAAATGATAAATTTTTTATTAACTCTACTCGCTATCATATGATACCTTGACTTAAGAAACAAATGGGAAATAGGTGTTGGGATTGTTAGTATAAGCCCACATTACTCCAATGGTTCTAATCTAGGTTTTCCTTGTTTCATAATCACTTTTCTTACCAAAAGGTTTGTGTCTTGCTATAACACATGATTTTGTCAAAGGAGGGAGGACAATTGGTTCAACAAAACCACTAGCCCCACATATTTATAACAAATATTCCTCATGGACTATCCTTACTTCACCCCTAGGATTAGCTCAATCTAACAGTTGATGAGATGGCCTAATAATATGAGGAATGGTGATTGGCAGCAGAGTAAAGTCTCTCATAGTGTAGTGTAATGATTCTTCTGATAGGATGGCTAAATGATGCAAGTTTATGAGGTGAGATCGTCCACTACCTCCTTGATGTGGGGTTAAGGTGTATATCATGTTAATTTCATTTTGCCTCTAATATGCAATATGTGTTCATGTCACACCATATATCTACAAATAGTACCTCTTCATGCGCACCACATCGAGTCCAATGCTATGGACATTTGTGAACATCTCTCTCACTCACTCACTCACTCCTTGTGGATATGCACCTTAAATTAGGTTGGAAAGCCCAATATTTACAACATCATCTAGCATTAGACACAAACGACCTATAAATTAGGATGGTAGTGGAAGTGCTTGAGATGGCAGTAGTGAGTGTAATCAAGAGATAGGCTAGTATTTGGAGGGAAACTTGTGTAAATATTATTAAACCTTTGTGAGAAATTTCCACATTGTGGACTGCTTCTCATGAATGATGGTTGGGTGATTGTGAGAATATGGGCCAACAATCCCTTTTTGTGGATTGTTTCTCACTAAAATGGACTGCCTCAACCCTTTCTCCTATCTCTCTTCCTCTCTCTTACCTTAAGGCTCTCCAAAAATTATATAAAGAAGACCCCAAAGATGCTTGTAATTCATTTAGAATAAGATCTCTCTCTCTCTCTCTCTCTCTATCCTCTCTTCCTCTTCTCTCATTCTCTTTCATGGTATCAAAAACCATCCTACTCAACATCATATCAAGATATGACTACATCCCATGATGTTATGCACTTTTTTCTTCCAAAGTTAGTATATAACTATCTCTTATAGAAAACACAATTTATTCCTCTTTTCGAGATCTAACTATATACTCATAGGTGATGACTTTACTCTACCACAAAAAGAAATTCTAATTGATGAGGAAGAAGTTTAGTAGGGATTTCATTACTTGGGAAAAAGCTAATCAAATATTTTTTTATGGTTTATATCTTCCTTAACCAAGTTTACTCTTCCAATAGTACTGAGTTATTATGCATCAAAAGATGTAAGAGATAGTTTAGTTAGAGCCTTTACATCATTCTCAAAGTCTTAGATTTTATAGGTACACGCTAAACTACAAATGTTACATCATGACATGTTATCCATTCAAGATAACATACCATCTATTAAGATAATCACTTATGATTTTGCTATTATTGGTCAACCAATGGATGACCAAAATCTTGTTATGATTGTTTTTTATGATGTTAGAATAAATATAAGAAACTTTTATTTATAACATCATAACTTATCTTGAATCAATTATTTTAAAAGAGGTAGTTGAACATGTCATTGTTGGTGGTGATCATAACAAAATAATGTTCTTTCTTGGAAGTTGTAGGATATCTTTCAACCAATGTTTCCACTAGAATATCATGCATCACATTTCCAAGCTTGTCTTCAATTGGACACTATGGTTCTGAATATACCAAATGCTTCAACAAAAAATTATATGGATGATCCAACACACTAGTATGAGAACCTATCACCTAAGATTCTACCTTATATTTACAAAAATCTTGCCTCTACAACTTAACTGATAGTTAATGTAATTATTTGTGGTATTTTATCTACATCATAAATAACAACATTGTGATATTTAGATTATCACATTTCATGCAATCTTAAAAACCATACAAGTTTTGACTAATTGCATGTCAAAAATGGTCAAAATCTTCTTCTTTTTTCTATTTGATTTAAAACCCTTGATTCTTATTCTTATTATTTGCAAGTGAATACTATTCTTCATGTTCTTTGCACCACTCATAATTTATTTCCATCCATAAACCTATGATAAATTTTTTTTGTTAAATTTCATCCTTCTCACTATGTTGTGAAGAATCAAACATTGGGTTTATATTACTATTTTCTTCCATTGTCGTCATCTCCCCTCATACTTCCTAGTAAACATATATCTCCTCTAGTGTGACACATTCAACTAAGTTATTGAAAATTTCAAAATCTCCTCATTGTCATTAATACATTTTGAGTCGCCAATGACTCATCACCTCACTGAGAATATTTGTGAGGCTTATTATTTGTCAAAAAGTCACCAATTTTTTCTCTATTTCTCTACATCAAAAACTCATTTATAATTAATCCACTTTAGTTTATGATAATTTATTCTTGTTATCTTTCGTCTTGAACTTTCATGATACATTGCTTTTGCTGATGACTTTAGTAAATATTATTGACTTTTCCTTATTACTTTTAAATTTGTTGCCTTATATACTATTCTTTGTTTTTGTCATCATGCTAAACATTTCTTTTATTGTCATATTCTTGCTTGTTGATTTAATTAGGATGACAAATATCAACCACTTCATCATCTTCTTTAATAGTGTCATGTTTGATAGCATAATAAAATAGAACAACAAAAAATAAATACCATCATATTATTGAAATTATTCACGTTATTTGATTTATTACTTCCATGTCTCATTAAGTTTGGAATGAGGACATCTCAATTGTTGTTTACTTGAACAACCATCTTCCTACATCCATACTTAAATCCATATATATATATATATATATATAAACACTTATTTAACAAACCTTCATATTATTCCTTTTTCCACACTTTTCGGTGTATTTTTTATCTCTACCTTCAACCTTATATTGCTAGAGATTAGTGGTCACTATCTTGGTCAAGTTTTTAACTGTGACCTAAACTTAGACCTAAGTTCAATTTCGTCACAATTTGGTAAGGAGCAAGAAAGCTTTTATCTTGTTGGAGCCATGAATGTATCATGTTTTGATGATGACAAAATCAATTAAGGTAAATTAAAAATAATCATTCTCAAATGAATTATGCTTCAATAATATACATATATTACTGAATATTAAATATATATTAAATATATATTAAATATATGCAATATAAACTAAATTGTAAAATGTTATATCTTACATATGTCATATGAATGTCATGATATTAAGTATATAATTGATAAGATAATAAATGAATGAACATCTCATGATATGAATCTAAGTGTTTAAATCATAAGATCATAAGAAATATATTATATTATATGTTATTATGTGAGAATATTATTATCTATATAAATCATGACAGTTAAAGGAGTAATGATTTCACCAAGCAAATCAATGAGTTTAGGTGAAATAAAATATGGGTACGAAAGTTCGTTCAAGTATCTACATGCCAATGATTTTATTTTATAACTATATAATGATTTAAATATCGATTCAGTCAAATTATCAGTTAAGTGTTGAATTCACTAAAAAATATTTTTTGAATATATATATTGAATATATGTTAAAAATCATACATATCAATCTTCACAAAGAAGTTATGATTCAAAAATTAAAATTTAATCTCATAGAGTGTACTTACATCTCATCTTATTTAATTGAATTCATATTTGATTTATATGAAAAATTATTACTTTCGTAATATATGTTTTATTTTTAATTCAGAACATAATTTATCACATTTTTATTGGGTCTATGTGAACCAACTACTATTAAATATGAATGTTGAGTTATAAAATATTCATGTATTAATTTCCTTACAGGATATTTGAAATAAATAAAGGACATATCATATTAGATTCACGCAAACTTTGAATTTAATCATATTTTATATGAATCTAATTATTGGAGATATAAGGAAATTTTTGAACAATTTTCACTTGATTTATTTGTAGATATTATTGATCTCAAAAAAAAAATCCTTAATGATTACATTTATTCTTCCATATTCTTCCTTTGTCCTTGTGATCTTTGTGTAGTGCATTCAAGAGGAGGAGAAAGAGGTTTCATCACCTAATTGTGCATTGATTGAAGAATAATTATTCTTAAGAGGAGCATTCAAGATATTTTTTCTATTCTTGAGTAGCACATATCGACAACCCTTCAAGAATGTGTACCAGCTCACAAAAACAACATGAAGACATAGAATTTACTTGCCAAGTATCCATCTTTCATTATTATAACAGTCTAGAATATTCAAAGATTATCTTCTATACATATCCACGGTGATCAATTATTATATTTGTGCATTATCTTTTGTGATTATTTATCTAATCACTTTGGAGAGATGTCTCATGAAAATAATAGTGTAGGCCCCCTAGGGTTGTGAATTTAGAGGAGGATTTTTAGGTAAAATCTTATGGGAGTTGAACTCATGAAATCAATGATTGTGATTTGTACGATTTGATAGTAGAACCTAAGGACAAAGAGTGCGTTTAAATGATATATATAGGCTAGTGTTGAACTAATATAAATCATAGTGTTCATGATCATAACCCAGTAAAGACCAACCCAATAAGAGAAGGAGAAGAAGTTCACAAAGAGAAGATCTTCATTCAAGAGAAAAAAAAGATTAATTCAACCCCCTTTTCTTGATCATCACCTAATGTTATTTAAGAAAATAAGTAGAATATTAATGAAGTCAAGAAGTAGAAATGGGCCTAAGGAAAATTCAGAATCTCTCCAACACTAATGATAAACAAAAGACATGTTATTTGTTTTGAGTGTAAAAAATTAGGCCATCTTAAGGTAGACTATCCAAATCTAAAGGTCACAATAAGGGCTATAATTAATAATAATAAATTATTAGTATTAATATCTTATATATAGATATTAATTAGCATCTATAATATTATGAAATTTATAATGTTTTATCATTTATGTCTTAATATATATTAATTTACTTATTTTATTATTATTATGGAACTAATTCCACTTGACTTTTATGAAGCTAAGTGATGATTTTCTTATATTTTCTTGATAATGACTTGATTGCAAAGATTTAAGTGAGCTATTATTATGAGTTAGAAGTAATATGAGAAGTCCAAGTTCTCAACCCAAGGAAAAGCCTAAGCCTTATGGAGAAGGTTAGCCTAAAACTTTTATGGGCCTAAGAGAGTGTGTCATCTTGGTTAGGCCCATTTAAATCAATCATAACTATTTATTAGAAAGGGTTGATTATCTATAGGTTTAATGCCTCTCATCCCTTTTTGGAGGGCACTTTTTGGCTCCCTCTCTAGCATTGGCTAGTTGAAGGAAAAAGGAGGGAAATCAAGGCCCGATCAATGACCTAATAATCCTCTTCATAGATAAATTAATTTTTAATTTTAATTAATTCATCATGTATTATATCATTCCATTGTATTAGAACTATTCTCTCATCTTCGCTACCTTATCCATCTCTTTTGTCTTCACCCTTTTCACATTTAATTTTTCTCATCACTATCTCGAATATATCTATGTATATATAAGAAATAACATAAGTAAAATTCATACTCTCATTACCTACACTCCTTGAGGATTGACCCTTATCTTAAACTAAAGAATAAGGTTTTATAAATATTATTTACATGAACTTGGTTGCACTCATGACGGCAAATTAACCCTTAAATTGAGTTCATCAATAGTGGCAACGTGGAGTTATGATGACAACAATTTTATAGAACATGAAGAAGAGAAGAAAGAAAACATGTGCTTTATGACGAACACAACTGAGGTATATGATTCTGATCATGACACTCCTAGAAATAAACTATTAGATATGATATTTGACTTACATGATGTATTAAAAAAGAAGAGGGCCAATCATAGAAAAATCTTGAAAGAAGAAGTATAACTACAAAAACAAGTTGATGTTATTTACTGTAGAAAATATTTAATGTAAATTGCGAGATGACTCTCTCTCTCTCTCTCTCCCTCCCTTCCTCCCTCTCTGTCTCTCTCTCCCCAACCCCGTCTCTGTCTCTCCCTCTCTCCCCTCCCTCTCACTCTCTCTCTCTCTCTCTCTCTCTCTCTCTCTCTCTCTAGCTCTAGCTCTATCTCTCTCTCTCTCTCTAGCTCTAGCTCTATCTCTCTCATGCATCTTGTCCATCTCTAGTCTTTTCATCGTCATATTTGATAGATTAAAGTGCGATGGGAATAAAGACAATGATAAGTAGCGGATGCTCCTGAAACAGAGTTTTGATGAATCTTCAACTTTAAATGCTATGTTTTCTCCGCCCCCTGTAGGTATATGACAGCTTGGATGAGGACCAGGAATTGAAGAGCTGGGTGGCATGCCTTCGCCGTGCTATAGGGCTGCCGTTACTCGGAGAATTCAATCCCTACGTAGCTCGAATGAGTAATTGCCCCCCTCTCTCTCTCTCTCTCTCTCTCTCTCTCTCTATCTATCTATCTCTCTGTCTCATTCACTCGCTCTCCCCCCTCTCCGAACAGTAACCCCCATCGACCTTGTTATTCTTTCGTTTTCTCCTCTTACAGACATCCTCCCAATCTTATAGAGTTTTTCATCTCTGCCATTTCGCTCAATGACACACGAAGGTGGAGCTAATGGGAGCACCCTGTGGGAGTCCATATCGAGGATGTTGTCTGGCTCTGAAAGGTCGAACAGCAGCGGCCACTCCGAAAGCCTGATTCCTGCGGCGGCGCCAACTGGTCCCGAACAGCCGATGAACACGGATCAGCAACCCACAGAGAACGACGAAGGGCACCGGAGCACCTGGGTCAGCAGCGAGTCCGTCCACGAGACAGATTGGTGGTCGGAGAGAGACTTGGCATCAAATCTCCATGCCTTTCTTCCTCATCTCCCCCCCAAGGTGAGAGAAAAGTTACAAGCCAAGAAGTTGCAAAGGAACCGCGGCTCGGACTTCGTAGAAAAATAATCATATATTCAACCTATTATTTCCTCTTATATATCTTCTATGCAGTCTCTTCAGCTGTTCATCTGTCGGCCTGTTACAACTTGAACGAGCACTTTCGGCAGATGCCTTCCTTTTTCTTATCCGATCCACATTAATTGGCAGATATCCTATGCGATTCTGTTGTTTCCGATTCTTGGCTTACCATTTTTTCCCTTTTCATCTGAGATGATGGGAAAGTATTTTGCGTTCAAAATGAATCATCCGTTTCAATCTTATTTCATCGCCGGAAGGCGTCAAGCTCGATTTTTTCCTCGACTTTCCCTCTCCCTGTCAGGCTGAAGACTGGGAAATCGAAGAGGGAGCTGTAGAATATATCAGATATCTCCGGGACGCTATTCAGAAGCTAGAGATGGAAAATAAGGAGGCATCAAGGAGAACCCCGGCGAGCTTCCAGCCTCGGGATATATCGAAACAGGAGCAGACAGCTCCTGTCGCGGCCCCTCCAGTCTTGAAGACGTGGGCTTCTCCCAACGTCATCGTTAACATGGCTGGGCGCGACGCCCACATAAACATCTGCACCCTGAAGAGGTCCGGCCTTTTGCCTGCCATCGCGGATGCCCTGGAGAAGAGGAATCTGAAGATGGTCGCTCTCCACGTCTCCTCTGACAACCGCACAACCATCATGATGATCCACGCGCAAGTAAGCTTCGGCGAGACCTGTACCCCACTCATATCCCCCCGCTCTATTAGATTACCGGTACATTATATGTAAGGCGAATGCGGTCAATAGAGGTTTGTGATTCACTCATATCTAATCGTATTCTCCGAGAATATCATCTGGTTTCAGAGTTCTTGTTCCTGGATTGTGGTGTCCACACCCAATTTATATTGTGATATATCTTGGAAGAGTTGGTGTGTCAATGAGTGGGCATTTGAGAATCATTAAAAGTTGCTTGAGACGATAAAATATCGCCGCTAACCCTTGGATTTTGGGTCGGATTTTCGTTTGGCATTTCACGCTCATGTTAATCCGTCAAGAGTTTATGTCATAATTTCTCACCACCCATGACTAGAATTTCTTTATTGAAAAAAATTATCACATTGAATTTTCCAGTGCAACAAACAGGCAAACAGAGGTTACAATGAGATCCCCGAGACTCGGATGGTTGAAGAAGCTTTCAAATCGGCAGCAAAAGAGATCACTCAATGGATATCTCAACATGCTGCTACGCCACCAACAAGCATCTAATAAATTGGCCACACAGCTAGTCATAGCTTTCGGTGCATTAGCATAATGGATGGCTTTAATGTTTGTCAAGCATAAGTGATAAATATTTTTCTTTGAATTTTTCTTCCCTCTTGTACTGTAGGTTTCCTTTTGATTTATCTCATCATCCTCGCAACATATTCAAACAGGATTCTGTAAGTGTCAATTGAGGAAAAATTTCTTGTTGGGCATGCTCTTCTCTCTTCCACATGTTGAGACCACAATTCTATGATTCCTGGTGGCCTTAAATATACGGAAATGCCTGCCAATCCATCTGCCAAGAATATGATCGTAGGTATTCTATCAATGAATGTTCTTCTTGTCAACTCATTGTGATAGCTACAACGCCATACATAAAGCGTAAAGTGATAGTGTGATAATTTTTTCACTTTTATAAGTATTGTCGTAGAAAGCAATATTATGACTTTTAGAGACTGTCTAATGGTGATGGCGAAAACATTCATGAATAGAAATATAATGGTATTATCAAATAATAAATCTGGGAAAGTCATAAAAGAGGATAAGAATCGAAATGTTTTGTCAATTTTTTCAATTTTTCTCTTTGAGAAAGGAGTTAACAAACAACTCTCTCCTTTTATAAGGAAACTAAACAGAGATAGACACGTCGAGTCTGCCTTTAACTCTTCCTCCTCCTCCTCCTCCTCTCTCTCTCTCTCTCTCTCTCTCCCCTCCTCTAGAATCTTCTCGCCCATGGAACAGCTCTATCTCGAAACGACGCAAATGGGACGCAGAAGCGGATTTTACGGATCCAATGGCACGGAAATTATTATTCTCTCTGGCGCGATGATGAAAGAAGAAGGAATTCCATCTCTCCACCGCGACGAGGACGTATCAAGAAGATACGATGAGTAGGGCCTGTCCGGGGCTGCGCTCAAGCGGATAGAATCGCACAGTGGAATCTGTTCGCCGACTCAGGGGAAGAAAGACCAATAGATTCTAGAGATAAATTATGAATGAAATCCCCAACAGTCAAAGAAAGAGGTACGCAATATTATCTCCTTACACAGGTCGTCTTCTATATACTCGTCTCTGCCCTCGAAGACCACGGTTGTAGTGCGGGCCTTCTTCCGATGTCCTTGGCCGTTGTAAACCTAACTCTCCATCCCCGCCCCCGTCCCTCTCTCTGTCTCTCGATCTCCATATATCTATATATATATATAGATATATATATGTCTGTCTATCGATCTGTCTAAATATCTCCCTCTCAACCCACCAACATCCACCGGGAGACACCGGACCTGGGTCATGTCCAGTCACAATGTCTCAGATGACAGCGCTTCCTGGAGTGAAAAATACAGCGAAAACCAGATAAAGTCAAGTTCCAGTGTCCTGATCGCCTTGAAGGGTCAAACCGATCCAGAGCAACCGCCAAATACGAAAAGCCATTATGTCGTCGCTGGCGAGAGGAGAGGCGGTGCACGAGCTCTCCTAGAGTCCGAACGCGAGGTACGTTCCCTGTCGGAGAGGTCCAAGAAGATAAGAGATCTGTTCACGGAACTCCACTCCTTTCTACCTCATGTTTCTAGCGAGGTGAGCAAAAGAAAATCCAGAATTAGACTGTTCTTTCTCTCCCACGACGATGATTTTCAAGAGTACTCTCTCTCTCTCTCTCACGTCGGCAGGATGAATATGTAGCAATAGTAGACGAGGCGATAAAATTCAGCAGATCTCTTGAGGAGACTCTTAAGGGTATCGACGAGCACCTTGTGGAGGCATCACAAGAGGAGGGTGCTCCGATGGAGTTGAGGGAAGCTTCTGTGACTGTACAGGGGAAAGGGCTTACAGATGAGATCTCCAATCCCCGTCTCCCGCAGGAGTATGAGATCTGCTGGGCGTCACCTAACGCCGTCGTGAGCGTCGCCGGCGACCATGCCCAGATCAGCATCTGCTCCGCGAGGAGGCCCGGCCTCCTCCTTGCCGTTGCACATGCGCTGGAGAAGCACAACCTTGCGGTGGTCTCCCAGCACGTCTCCTCTGATCAGTTCAAAGATCTTATTTTGACGCACGTACAAGTAAACGCTTGGCAAACGCTGTTCTCCCCCTTTATTTGGTGTCCAAACCTAGAAGGTCGATTCAAGTTTTTTTTTTTTGCTATAATTGAACAGGCGGGCAGAGCTTCCGGACAGTTGCGCAAAACGCAAACGGCTAAAGAAGTCTTCAAATCCGCCGTGGATGAAATAATTAAATGGATATCGTGACATGATTTCAGACGCCTTTGTCGGCATGTCGGAGATTGATTGGCTGATTCTCCTTAGATTTTGATCTCGTTGACCATGGGTTCGTATGCGTCCATATGTCCTCCTTTAGCACATTTGCTGAATGGCCTCTTTTAGTCTTTCAGTTGTTCTCCCAATTAGGCATCCTAACTTAGGGCCTAAGCTGTGTGAATTACTACCACAGGGCCTGATCTAAAGCATATTCTTGCTGTAATTTTCCATGATCAACTTAGAAGGTCAGACATTTATTATTATATTTCCCTCATCTAACATAGGTTTTTCTAGCTGTTATCATTATATTAGCCTCATTTAATATTATTTTTCCTTGTGTAATATATAGTTTCCCTACATATCCCTCTTAGTCGTCAATCGTAAAACTCTTGATAGCGTGAGCTACATCTCCATTAGAGCACCAACTAAGCTCATGATTAGATAAAAATATAGAAAGAAGGAAATATTAGAGTAATAAAAAAAAATCGCCTACAAGGGCTGGGCTAACCCCTTGAGAAACTTATTTTAAACCCAACATCACTCGAAAGTTTCGAGATTTTCCCCAAGAATTTCAAAGATGGTAAATTTAAACCACACCAAGGAGTTGACCATAGATGCGTCATGCCACAACTTAAGGATATCTTCTGTAAAATCCCTGTCACAATGTTCAATAAAATCAAGTTGAAGGTTGTTTCTTTTGTTTCCATACTTATTGAGGAATTATATATGTATAGATACACATATTCACATGTCTTGATCACGGCACACCATGCAATGGGAGATTTGAACTATGAGCAATCTTAACACTCCGTTAATGTTTTGCCATAACCCAAAATAATATTGCCACATTAAGAAAGTGTTAGGAGGCTGATACACAGTTTTTTGCCAAATTAATGTAAAACTTTCCAATGTACAAAATTTTCTTTTGCTCTCCTAGTCAATGGTTTCTTTGTGCCCAGGCCGAGTGCCATGATCAGCCCGGTTTTCTCCGGGTCCGGCCCGATTCTTTGGTCAACAGAAGGCCGCCGCGGGGGTGGCGGCTTGACCACTGCGCGCCTCCCGGAATCCATCAGGATCAGGCATACGTGGCAGGCATTGGCGTCCCCAGTCCCCAGTAGGGTCCCCCTACATGCATTGTTTTCACACATAAAATATCATATATCATGGTAGATCATTTAAACTTTTTCAGAGGTCACTAAAAAAAATGTGAATCCTTCGTCGTTGGGCCTATAAAAAACCCGTCAGTAGCCGACCCTGCTATCCAGTCGGTGTAGATAACTCAATGGCCGCCTCTAAACCGCTCCACTTCCGAGAGACGGTGCCGGTTAAGAACACACTCTGGAGAGCAGCGGATCTCCTGATCCTCTCTCTCCTCGCCGCCCTCCTCTGTAGCCGCCTGTGCTCGACCCGCCGCCGTGAAGGTCTGTGGATCGTAGCTTTTCTGTGCGAGGCCTGGTTCACCTTTGTCTGGCTTCTCTACGTGAATTCCAAATGGAACCCCGTGGTGCAGATAACCTACCCAGAACGCCTCTCCAAGAGGTAATCCACCATAAGCCCTCTTCTCTTCTTGCTCCCCCCTCGGGAAATTTAGGGTTTTGAGGGGCTTCCAGGTGGGAGGACCTACCGGCGGTGGACATGTTCCTCACCACGGCGAACCCCGAGCTCGAGCCGCCCATGATCACCGTGAACACAGTGCTGTCGCTGTTGGCGGTAGACTACCCGCCTCACAAGCTCGCCTGCTACGTCTCCGACGATGGCTTCTCGGCGGCCACCTACCGTGCCGTGGTGGAGGCCGCGGAGTTCGCTAGGTCGTGGGTTCCCTTCTGCAAGAAGTACGCTGTTCAAGTTCGAGCTCCCCTCCACTACTTCTCCGGCGAACAGGAGACCTCCCCGTCGATCTCCCCCGATTTCCTCCATGACTGGAAAGAAATGAAGGTAAACTCCCATCATCCCCC
The DNA here is from genome assembly GCA_024713555.1 of Spirodela polyrhiza. Classification (NCBI taxonomy): domain Eukaryota; kingdom Viridiplantae; phylum Streptophyta; class Magnoliopsida; order Alismatales; family Araceae; genus Spirodela; species Spirodela polyrhiza. Next base: position 2,135,166 of record CM046536.1, read on the forward strand.
AAATCCTCCTGGGAAAACTCATCGTCCGCAGCTCCGATCTCAACCTCCAGAGCTTGTACCAAGAACTGCGGAGAAGAGTCGAGGACGCTCATCTGGGAGGAGGCCACATAGAACCTATCTTCTCCCAATTCGATCGGGAGAAGCATCCCAGCGTGATTAAGGTCAGAATTACGCGTTCAATTAATAGTAAGGCGTGCAGATGCACACCGCAATTGTGCTCAGATCTGCGCTTGGAGCAGGCCATATGGGAGAACAAGGGCGATCTGGGCGATGGCGTGCCGCATCTGTTCTATGTGGCGAGAGAGAAAAGTCCAAGCCATCATCATCACTTCAAGGGTGGAGCCATGAACGTCCTGGTAATGAACTCGAACTTGGTTTTGCCCACGTGCCCGTTGACGAGTGTAGCCATGAATTTCGGGCTCTCTAGGATTGATGGCCTGGATGGGAACGACCCAACTGGGGCCCTTGTTTCTAAAGCCATGTCTTGAGTCTGCAGATTCCTTCTTCAAGGTGCGAACTTGATCGGTTCCCGCTAGATAAACTGGGAAAATAGGTTGCGGGTCGGACCCTTTAGAAACTCTGGTCCATTACTCAGCCACTCATCCTAGAGAGAGAGAGAGAGAGAGAGAGAGAGAGAGAGAGAGAGGTGAGGGTGAGAGAATGATAAAGTTCATAAATAGTCATCCTGATTTGATTGGCTTTCTTACGATATTTGACACGTAATTCATGCATCAGAGAATTATGTGGGGGCTACAACTCTTTCTTGGAGTCAGTTATTCTGTATAGATCATCACTCAACATTTTCTTGTAAGACCAATTAGTATGAAAATCGTCATACATTCTGACTTATATTTTTTGAAGTTTTTGAAACTATTTACTATTTAAGAAAAAATGTTTTTCTGCATTTGCCTTACCATGAATAAGGATTTTTTGAAATTATTTTTTTACAAACCCTGATATATTTATGGGTATCATGGGGCTCTAAGCATACACATATCCTATGCCCAGTCCAGAAATAGTTTTTTAGGTTCAATTCAAAAAGTGTAACATTTAGCTTTTTTAGTTAAAGAGAATGCATTCCTAAATAAATATTTCTTGCCTTTGTTTCATCCTATAAATAAAACTAATTTTCCAGATAATTATTTTTTAAAATAATACCATTAAATTAATTAATGAAAATGCTCCATTTGGTGTACGTATGGCTTCTCGAATCAAGACCAGGGTCTCCGGAGTGATAACCAACGCGCCCTTCATGGTCAACGTTGACTGCGACATGTTCGTCAACAACCCGGCCATCGTCCTCCACGCGATGTGCCTCCTCCTCGGCTTCGACACGGACCAGATGAGCGGCTTTGTCCAGTGCCCCCAGCGCTTCCACGGTGCCCCCAAGGACGACCCCTTCGGCAACCAGATGGCAGTCCTCACCCACGTAAGCCCCCTCCTCCCCTTCCCCCCTCTCTCTCTCTCTCTCTCTCTCTCTCTCTCTCTCTCTCTCTCTCTCTCTCTCCCTCTCTCTTTCTCTCCCCCTCTCTCTCTCTCTCTCTCTCCCTCTCTCTTTCTCTCCCCCTCTCTCTCTCTCTCTCTCTCTCCCTCTCTCTTTCTCTCCCCCTCTCTCTCTCTCGATCTCTCTCTCTCTCCCCCTCTCTCTCTCTCTCCCTCTCTCTCTCTCTCTCTCTCTCTCTCTCTCTCCCTTCCTCTCTCTCTCGCTCTCTCTCCCCCTCTCTCTCTCGTTCTCTCTCCCTCTCTGCCTCTCTCCCCTTCTTCCTCCTCCTCCTCCCTCCTTTCTTCTTCTTCCTCCTCCTCCTCCTCCTCCTCCTTTCTACTCCTTTCTCCTTCCTCCTCCTCCACCACCACCACCACATCTCCTCCTCCTCCTCCTCCTCCTCCTCCTTCCTCCTCCTTCCTCTCCTTCTCCTTCCTCCACCACCACCACCATCTCCTCCCCCTCCTCCGGCTGTGGGAACCCCAAACCTCAATCTCGGCCCTTCCATGTTTCTCGTCTCGCAGTTCGTGGGGAGGGGGATCGAAGGGCTCCAGGGCTCTTTCTACTACGGAACGGGCTGCTTCCACCGCCGGAACGCCATCTACGGCGAGCCCCCGGACGGCCCCCCGCCAGGGAAGCCCTCGCCGGCAGACCTCCGCCGGCGATTCGGCAGCTCGCGGCGGCTCCAGTCCTCCGCGGCGGACATCATCTCCGGCCTCCGCAAGACCTCCCTCGCCATCGACGACCTCGTCGCCTCCATGCAGGCCGCAGTGGACGTCGCCAGGTGCTCCTACGAGATCCACTCTCTCTGGGGCGACCAGGTGACTTCCCACGTGCCAACCACCTCCACACGTGCCAGCCTCATCCTCTTAATGGGCTTATATTAATGGGCTGAAGGTGGGGTGGGCCTACGGGTCCGCTACGGAAGACATTCAGACGGGCCTCCGGATCCAGGCCAAGGGCTGGCGGTCCGTCACGCTGGACCCGCAGCCCCCTGCGTTCTTGGGGATCGCGCCGACAGGTGGGCCCGCCTCGCTCACCCAGACAAAGCGGTGGGCCACCGGAGCACTCGAGAACGTGGTCGGTCAACACAGCCCGTTGCTCGCATCGGTCAACGGGAAGCTGGGCCCCCGCCAGTGCCTGGCCTACCTGCTTCTCAACCTCTGGGCCCCGCGCTCCCTCCCCGAGCTCTGCTACGCCCTGTTGACCCCCTTCTCCGTCGTCGCGAACACCTCCTTCCTCCCCGCCGTAAGTACCAGATAGAGAGAGAGAGAGAGAGAGCGACGGTCTAGAGAGAGAAAACGGCGGGCTGACCGTGCTCATGCAGGGACGGATGGCGGCGGTTCCTGCGGCCATCTTCGCCGCCTACAACATCTACACGGTGGCGGAGTACCTCGCCGTCGGCGAGTCACTCCGCTCGTGGTGGAACAACCAGCGGATGAGGCGGATCGGGGCGGCGACGGCGTATCTCTTCGGGCTGCTGAGCGTGGCGGCGAAGCTCGTCGGCCTGTCGGAATCCGCCTTCGAGATCACGAAGAAGGAGGTCGACGCGCCGCCCGCCGCCGCCGCCGCCGCCGAAGCGGGTAGGTTCAGCTTCGACGCCTCCCCGCTGTTCCTCCCTGCTGCCGCCGTCGCGCTGCTGAACTCGGCGGCGCTGCCGGCGGCCACGTGGAGGGCGCTGTGGGCCGATCCCGGAGGTGGTGGGCCGGGATTGGGAGAGCTGGTGTGCGCCACGTGGGCCGTCCTCAGCTACTTCCCCTTCATCAGGGGGCTCTTCGGCAAGGGCCGGTATGGGCTTCCCTGGCCCACTATCGCGAAGGCTTCTATTTCGGCCTCTCTCTTCGTCCTTTTCTCCAAATGGGCCTCCTCCTAAGAAATTGGGCCGTTCTGTTGGTCCCGGGAAGAAATTAAGTTCAGCCTAATAATAGCCCAAATTACTCCTCACCGACATTGTGGGGGCCTTTGGTGGGCCCATCTGTCGGGCCTTATTTCAACAGTTATTATCGACGGTGGTCCACCGTCGGGCTGGTCAAGGGGGACCAACGGTCAATTGGAAGGTGGTCGGTCGACGGGAGCCTTCGAGGACACATGCTCTCTCTCTCTCTCTCTCTCTCTCTCTCTCTCTCTCTCTCAATTCGCTCCGTCAATGGGCAATTTTACAACTGTGGCCATAAGAAACTGAGATTTAGCATCCTACCCCCTCCCCCAACAATCTTAACTTTTTCCAAAGGGCCTTCAAGAATAATCACTTTATCGATTTAAACTACACCTAAATAATAATAATAATAATAATAATAGTAAAAAGAATGCATAGGAGAGCTTAATAAAAAGAATCGCCTTTGATATTGATTAAAATATTAAAATAAGGGTATATGTACAATTTATTAAGTAGCCGGTCTTCGTCTGGGAGAAGCGGCAAGTGGGCCCCCCCCCTCGGGTCTCCTCCGTCTTCGTCTTCTTCTTCAGGCTGGTCTGTACCTTCTTTGCGTGGAGGAAAGGTGGGGGCTTTATTCCCCGGCCACATGGCCGGAAGGGCGATCCGCCCCGGAAAAGGAGGCCGCCCGCTTCTCTCCAGTCAAACTCCCACTCACCTCGCATGATTCTCCGCCTGTCTCTAGAGAGAGAAAGACAGAGAGAGAGAGAGAGAGAGAGAGAGAGAGAGAGAGAGAGAGAGAGAGAGAGAGAGAGAGAGGATGTGCCCGGCAACAACCGAGGAGAGGGCCGATGGGAGGAGGGGCTTCTCCATTGCGCCGGAGAGACAGACAGAGGAGGAGAGGGCGATGCAGATGGAAAAATATGATAGTTTTAGAGAGAGAGAGAGAGAGAGAGAGAGAGAGAGAGAGCTAGCTCTACCTTGTTTCTCCCAGGAGACACAGGAGCAGAGGTCGCACAGATGGGAAACAGGGGAGGGGAGGGGGCGAATTAATCTGGAACAGAACGTGTCGTATTGGGGGGGGGGGGAGAGCAAATCTGCCCTCTGTCCCCGGCCCTCTGCCCGCTGTTAGCAGAGGAAGGAGGCGGTGGGGACGGCGGCGGCAGAGGGATGGACCTGGAAGTCGTCGGAAATGGCGAGGGAGTCGCCGGCCGGCCAGGCCGCCCGTAGGAGCTTCAGCAGAAGCTGCGCCTTCCTCTTCGCTCGCTCAGAGCAGTCGCTCTGCACCATCAGCAGTAGCCGCGTGAGGACCCCTCCGGCCACCGCCTCCCGCTGTAGCGCCTCCGACGCCGCGCACAGCGCCGCCAGGGTCCCCGCCGCGTGCTCCGCCGCCCGGTCGGAGACCTTCACGGCCAGCACCTTCACCAGCGCCGCCACCGTGCCGCCGTGGGCCGCAAGCGCCTCGCGGGCCCTCTCCGCTCGGCAGAGCAGCTCCACGGTGGCGAGCGCCCGCTCCATGTCCCCGCGGTCCAGCTCGCCGGAGGCCACCCTATCGACCAGGCACTCGGCGGCGCCCAGCGGCGCCGCCCGCTCCCTGTTCTGCTTCACCAGGCAGAGCGAGAAGAGAGCCCTGATGGCCGCCTTGATCCCCCTCGTGCTGCTGCGACGGTCTCTGTCCAGCATTCGAACCAGCCCCTCCATAATCCCCTCGGCGCCGCCAATGGTGGCGCGCAGGTCCGGCGACTTCGTCCCGGCGGAGACGGCCTCCAGCACGGCGGCGGCGTCTGCCCGGGTCTCCGCCGAGTTGTGGAGCGAGAGCAGCGCCGCCAGCCACGACAGCCGCTCGGCGCTGCCAGCCACGGAGGCGCTGTCCTGCTCCGAGAGCGGCAGCATGGCCACAACCGAGAGGGCCTCCACCGCCACGGCAGAGCCGCCTGCGGGGGAGCTCGACGGCGGCGCTCCCCGGAAGGAGAGGGACAACAGGGAGGCTCGATTCTCCGGCGTAGAGATCACCGCGCGGTTGCCGTCGGAGTCGCCGGCGAGGGAGCGGAGGCGGCGGAGGGCGGCGACCCGGGCGGGCTCGGCGGAGGACGGCGACTCCGCCTGCCCCAGCAGGCGGCGAACGGCGGCGGGCTCGGCGGGCTGCTTCGGCGTGGGGATCCGCTCCACGCCGAGGGAGCGGTGGGCGACGCACCAGTCCTGGATGAGGCGGCGGAGGGTGTGGTTGGGGATGAGGGAGAGCTCCGGCAAGGGGGAGCGGGTGACGGGGCAGGTGGAGTTGCCGGCGGCGATCCAGGACTCGATGCTCTGCCGGTCGTAGGTCTGCCCGGTGGCGACGGTGACGGGGTCTCTCATGAGCTCCAGCGAGATGGGGCACCGGAAGTGGCACGGCACCTGCACCGCCGCCATGTCCAGTGGCGCCACCCTCTCCGGCATCTCGATCGAGCTCTGAGGGCCTCGCCGGAGGGAGAGCAAGGGGGAGGCCATTTTATGGGTGGCTGCACGTGTGGGCGGCGGGGGTGGCACCTGAGAGAGGCGTGGTGGAGGCCGATTGGTGGCGGCCGGACAGCTAGCGGCTGGGCGGCGCCGCCTCGAAGACCGCGCCAATCTGGCAGACCCCCGTTGAATGCCGGATACCCCGGGAGAATTTACTTTCTCTGGCCGCAGACTGGCCCTTCTCTTCAAAGCCCCCCAGTGGGAGCTGCGATCGTGACCGTCCACCCGCCATCCGATGGGTCTCTCTCTCACTCGCTCTCTCTCTCTGTGGGGCGAGGGTGACCGACATCTGTCCTTCAGATCCGGTGACAGAGGGGGAGAATCTCTTGTGGCGGGGCACGCGCGGTCTGCGAGGATGGGCCAACGTCGGAAAGCCCCGCCTGTCTCCGGTCAACCGGGCAGGCCAGCCGATCGGCGACGGGTATTCCCGTCGGTCGGGGGTCTCGCGTGGCGCCCTGCCCACGTGTCGATCAGCCCGCACGTGGATGACGCGGACGGCGTTGCGTCAATGTCAATCTGCCAATCAGATTTGAACATCATGCGAGGATTCCCGGCCCACCCGGTCAACCAGACCCCCTCCCCCAACATAGAGATTAATTTTTTATTAACATGACAGCCATAACTCTCTCTCTCTCTCTCTCTCTCGCTAGATGGAGACGCAGAGATCGTTCAGCTGGACCCAGCCGAAGGCGCAGCGGTCGCGGATCTTCTGGACGGTGGAGAGGGCCGGGGCGCTGAGAAGGCGGGCCTGGGTGAGCTCCTTCTCGACCTGGGCCCCCCCGCGGTGGTCCAGCTGCGACTCGGAGACAACAATCAAGGTGAGCAAAGGCCATCCGTCACATCTGGTCGAATGAACAAAGAGAATCGAGCGTAGAGAGAGAGAGAGAGAGAGTCAACCTTTTCGAGACATCTTGCGGCGTCCAGAACGTAGCAGAAGTAACTCAGCTGTCTGTACAAGTCCGCCTCCGTGTACTGAAACGACCAAGATTTCAGTCTTCGACAGTAAATGGAGAGAGAGAGAGAGAGAGAGAGAGAGAGAGAGAGAGAGATGAAGAGACAAAATGGGTCCTGGGCCTGGTCAAAACCCTAGGCAGCACGACCCTACCACGGTGGGTACGAGAGAGAGAGATAATGGGCCGGCAGAGATGCTCCCCGCTTTCCGGCCCATGGGTCGTCCGCGTGAACACGGCGAACACGATGATGTATAAAGATATGTGATGATCTGTTCATGCTCGAACCTGTCTAACGAGACGGCCGTTGCAGCGTGGGTAGTTGGGGCAGATGGTTCCCCTCTCCGAGTCCCCAAGCACCCGGAGGTTCAGGCCTCGCGTCGTGTACTTGCACATCTCATCGTCACACTGCCAGCACCAGCAGCCAGTTTCAGAGGATGAAGAAGAAGAAGCAGAAGAAGAAGAAGAAGAAGAAGAAGAAGACCGTCATTGAGGCCTTGTAGTAGATGGACTGAAACCTCTCCACCTGGCGCTTGACCTACAGAGGAGAGAAGCGGGCAATCCTCAGCTGGGCCATTCAGAGACTAAAGACGTAGAAGCGCCGCCGTTGTTACCTGGTTAGCGAGCATGGCCGGGGACAGCCTGCTGGAGTCCGTGCCCTCGGGGCACCGCGGGCAGCACATCCTCCGCCAGAAATTCTGCTCCTCCGGCGGCTCGCCGGAAAGCAGGCTGGAAACGGCGGGGCAGTCGAACGAGCAGGAGCAGGCGGGGCACGACAGCTGCAGCGGCTCACAGCCGCGGTACCTGTCATCCATACAGGGGCAAGGGCGGCGTTTTAGAGAGAGAGAGAGAGAGAGAGAGGGTGGGCAGCGCCGCCGCTCCAGTCGAGGGCCGGGAGCCCGGTTACCTCTCCTCGTCGTCCAACGCGGAGAGGAGCGCAGTCGAGGGGTCCCCGCTGGAGGGTTCAGCCGTCCTCTGCTGGAACTGTCGAGAGAGAGAGAGAGAGAGTGTGACGTCATAGGAGTGGCAACAGGGTGACGTCGAGAATAAGAACCTCAGAGAGACCCACCTTCGTCGAATCGAGGCCGAGGCAGTCGGCCAGGCGAGCCGGGCTGGTGCCCTGGATGGAGGCGCAGAGCCTAGAAACCACCGGATGAATCTGCGGCAAGAACCCAGAGGTCAAAGCAGGAGAGAGAAAGAGAATGAGGCGCCGAAGAAAGCCAGCTCTGGAGGACCTGCTGGGAGAGGTAGTACTCGATGTCGACCATCCACCCGCCGCCGCCGTCCCTCTTCAGCTCGTCGGGGTGCCTGGCCCTCCCGGCCACCCCCGCCGACGACCCAGAACTCGCACCCTGTTTCAAGGATCAGGGGTGCTCGTCACCGGGCCTGAAGACCAAGCCCGCTCGTCATCCCAGGAAAAAAGGCGCGGGCTTTGTTACCTGCTGGCAGCAGATGATGTAGGGGACCGTGTCGCCGGCGGAGCAGCCCATCACGCAGCCGCTCTGCTTCAACCTCAGCGCCACCTGCCAAGCGTCCAAGCCCCCGGCAAGCTGAGCGGCCCACGCCGGCAAATAACCATAAAAGGAAGGGAAAACAGCGGGGAAAGAGAACCCCCCCACCTGCACATGAGGCTGGTTCTTGGCGTCTGGGTATTCTTCAGGGGGCTTCGTCAGGGTCTTCGTGATGACGTACTTCTCAAGCATCACCTCGCCGTTCCTCATCTCCTCCTGGACCTGTTGCACAGACCGAGTGTGCCCTAATCTGCATCACCCACCTTCTCGGGAGAAATATTTCTGGCCATTCTGGCAATTACCTTCATAAGAGAGCTGTGAATCGCCTCCACCACGTCCTCGCAAGACCTGTTCGCAGGGTGTTTGATTGAATGCTTCCTTGGAACAGAGCGCTTGAGAAAAAACTTGGGGGGCTGGGGGGAGATGGAAAGAGGAGTACCCTCCGGATAATATCTGGGTGAGGCAGAAATCCCCCATTTCCTTTGATAGCAGGCTCCAATCGCGCCGCACCATGTCGAGCCCCTTGCGCTCGATGACCTGGTTCACGAACGACTCGGGAGGTCAGCAGTGCCGATGCCCTGGTTCATGAACGACTCGGGCAGATGCTGCGAGCAACAACCTCGTAGGGCGTCCCCTCCTTGAAAAGGACTTTCACCGCGGCGTACTTCTTCTTCTTCAGAAGCAGCATTCTCTTGTACAGACCGTCGAGATCGATCTCCAGACAGCGGTACTTCTTGTTGACCTGAGAGAAAGGGGTAATGAAGGAGACGAGAATCTTCAAAACCAGACGACCAGCGCGGGAAGGCCCCTGGATATCTCGAGCAAGCTCACCTCTTGGATGACCCTTCCAGCCATGGCTTTGGCCTTGGCAATGTCGTCGAGCCCGCTATACACCATGATCGAGTCGGTGTCGCCATAGATCACCTGCCAGCGAACAGGCGCATTCATGGAAAATAAAGAAAATAAATGAGCAGCTTACGCCAGAAACAAACGCCCGGTGATGAACAGAGGAACGCAGGAGAAATTACAAGAAATGAAAGCAAATATAAATAAATAAATAAATAAATCAGGACAATGGGGATAATCTCAATTAACACCAAATGAGCAGAGTTCCGCCGATTGCATGTGCATAGGTTTTATTTCCGTATATAAATTTGTTAAGCAAGAAAAATAACCTTTCAACTCTTATTATTGTTTTTAGAAAAAGATGAAAAGACAGGATATTAAATAATACTCACAACTACCAGGTAGCATTAAGTTGAGAATCATTGAGATCTCATAAATAGTCTGCCATGTGATTTTTCAGAATAAACAAAAAAAAAAGCTTCACCAAAACACTGCATCTCCAAGAGGGAAATACCTCCAAGTTTAGGTTATTCTGAACAAGATCGACAGTACTTTGCAGGATTTCCCTTCCCTGTATAAGAGATGGGTTAGTTGTTATTTTAGATTAATGAATTCAAGTTTAGATCCAGGAAATTCTTACTTGTAGCGTTATAAGCTCTGCAAGAGGCTTTGCGTAAAATCTCGAATGAGAAAAGCCTAAGCAGCCATACATGCTGATGACGGGAAAAAAAAAAAAATCTCGAATGAGAATAACTGCATGTCCTGAGATCCAAAGGGTTAAGATCGAAGGATTTCAACCTGTTTGCAGTCAGCTTCAACGCCTGTTGTTGAATGTCAAGCTGCTGAACCTTGAGACCAGAAGCATTCTTGAGCCAGGATTTAACCATTCTCCTCCTCTCAACCAAATTCCTCAGTAACTAAAGAGTAAAAGTGGAAGAAAACTAGGCATTATGAGAAAGGAAAAAGTAAAATGGTGAGCTATAATAAGCAATGCGTGGCAAGAGGATCGCGGCATTCTAGCAAACGTAAAAGAAATACATAGCGGCCATCCTTCAGGACAAAGAAATTATTTGATCAGCAAGACATCTCAAAGCTTAAAGTGAGAAACAGTGCATTCTAGAAGAATCTAATAGCATAGAACCTCCGCTGTAAGAAAACTAGGGAGCTAAATATACGACAAAGAGAAGGAACAGCGACATGCGATCAGGAAGAGTCCGTCACAATTCATCGTAGGAATCTGGTTGACACCTCAGGTAGAACCCCCCTCGCCTTAGAAGAAGGTAGATTAGGAACGAGTCCATCAGGAGACCTTTCGACGGTCGTGAAACATATATTATATTCCTGCAGAAGTAAAACGAGGCGTCAGTGTGAAACATGATAACTGCATCATTTCTGCACGGTGCAGTGATAAAATAAGCAATAAACTGTATACGAGGATTAATTTTCACATAAAATAGAAAATATTTGTAGACAATGATACCTGAATTATTGAAGGATAGAGACTGTTGAAATCCAAAAGTAATATGTACTTGTCATATAATCCTCTTTTAGGTTCAAGAACCAAACCCCCAGCATATGCAGGACCCTTTTTGCCTCTTCCTTGGTCAGCAAGGTGGGCATCGTTCTCGAGAGACCCATCATTTAGATTAGCATCTTCACTGCCAACGCCTTCACTTATTTTCCTCTTTGACGCACTCACTTCTCGGCTCCGTAAATTGTTCTTATCTGGGACAATGTATTTTTTAGCATGAAAGGCATGCAGTAAGAGATATTCGACTCGTTGAGCTCTAGCACCCTGCAAATAAAAAGAAGGTGATATAAATTTTCAGACAACAATAAGGAATCGGAAAGGAAAGAATATGTTCAAAGAATTTTCTAAAATAAGTAGGCAGAAGAAAGAGAAAATATATAACTTACTTGCAGAGTCTTTCCCCAGACATTTCCACTTATATTTGTCAACTGCCGTGTGAGTGGCAGAATGCTTAAATGAAACATGAGTTCAAGAGATAGCCAGGCATCAGTCGCTCCACATTCAACCTAGGTATAAGTGTTAAAATCACCATTCAGCTCCAACAATGGACAATGTTCCACATAAAATTGCCTGATAACAATAAAGGAGACATCTAGTATCCAGAATAAGCACTTACAAGTTCCATGAGTGATGCTGTTGTTTGGAACATAGATGGAATTTCTCGCGAAGAAATCTCCCTCCTCTCTTTATTCAGCTGAGTCTTGGCGAGTTGTGTCAATGAATAGCTTACCTACGAATGGACGTCAAGAAAGTTCAAGAGGTCTGAGATCAATAAACTAATAAAAATCTGAGGGATACATTACTATACCTCCCTCAGAAGATCACGCGAGCACATGTATGTATCACATAATAACCGGCCCGCTATGCAAGACATGATACCAAGACTAGCCCCAGAGCCGAAGATGGTGCTTCCTTTTGTGAGCTTAGGCATCACAGATCGCTTGAGACGGCCGATTTTTGACCACATAGCACTTGGTACTTTGCAGGCCTGCATGGTAGACCAGGTACCATTATTCAAGAAGCTAATTTAAATAGCTAGGTTGAATCCGTCTATTTTGATGCAGACCAAGAATCCACTTTAGCCGATGGGAAGCCATCAGATTCTAAAAGTAAATATTGTTTTGCAGGCTGCAAACAAGAACCCTACCAAAAATCTACCAAATCATGTGCTCGCCCTCATCACCACAGGGAAATATTCATTACCAATGGTTAAGTGATGGAGCTGTAAACAACAATGATAGACAAAAGCTCCAGCAAATTCATGTTCTTAAACGACAGTTGCATGCCATATCCTTTCGCTTCACTGATAAAATCAGCAGCTTTATTTGTGACCAGAATACAAAGTTTAAACATGGTTTCAAATCACAATTGCGCATGAAGCTCAGCAATTTATCAAACCTGGGCTCTATGTAGAAGCACATCCAGATCGAATCCAGAGATATTATGCCCAACGAGAATGTCACTATCCAGTTTGTGCAGCTCAATCATCAAACGATTGAGCAATGCCCTTTCACTGCCAGGAAGTCCAGTAAAACTTGGATTAATAGACTTAAACATAAAACCGAACATTTACCAAAAACTTGGATTAATAGCAAAAGGAAACTCTAGTGAGACTGCAGCAAATAAAAGATAACCTGCTTTCAAATGCCAGAACGTTTGAACCAGCCTTGGTATTTCTATCAGCCACTTCTTTAGAGAAACCCATTGGAAATATTCCACCTTCGAGCTTTCGAACAACAGTAACATGGCTAAGTATTCCTGGTTTCTTCCACTCTGACGCTATCATAGGGCCATCTATCTGAGAAGTTCAAGTTCGAAAAAGTTCAGAGAGAGGACACAAATGATCGAAACAAAGAAGACAATCCTTTTTGTATTTGTAAATATCGACTTGGATCGGACATATTCTAGTAGCGAGTACAGGAGCGGATAAGGGTCTGGAAAGTTTCGGGACAAACATACCTTTGCCTTGTTGCAGCAGATTATAGATGCAGAGACTATTTCATTTGCATTATGCTTTTCACTACTTATTGTTTTCAAATTTATTGCCGTAACAATAACAGGTGGTATCTCCTGGTGGGTCTTTGAAGTAGAATTGCATACATCCTTTGGTGATTCAACGGTGACTTCAAATTTGCACCAGCTCACCTGTTTAACATTACTCTTATCAAACAATGAAGAAATACGTGATCAATGCCACTCGACAAAGACTTGGAAATTAGTAACCATAAAGTAGAGGCAAACAAAATCCCGCTAAATTTTTGCAGATATCCCTAGATTGCAGAAAGAAGAAAAGGAATTTCTGGGAAACTACACCCGCTGATGTGTTGGACAGCCCGAAAATTTTGAAATTGATAACCAGGAAGGTCCCTTTATTTTTCTCTTCACCAAAAATAGCTCCAGAGCACTGCAAAATAATAACTATATTTAAGTTATGATAAACAACAATAACATAGAGCCATTACTGGGACACGAAACGAAAACCTTGTAAGATGTCAAATGTTCTAATGAGTGAAGTAGAACGACATTTTAAATTAGGGAATTCATTTCAAATGGCAAAGCAAAAAATTATTTGATTGACACATTCGACAATTCTGAAAATCATCTCAAGAGGAACTTGACAGTCAGTGACTAGAGGACAGCAAAGGTTTGTTAGAACAGATTGCGACATCATACAATTTTCCAGCTAATATCTATCATATATCTGAATCCAATCAAGTGCCAGACCGTCAATTCTCCTACTAGCCTCTAAACTTGGAACAAGTGTCAGACTTCGCCCATGTTATCACCCAATTATCTATTCATTATATTCCATAAAAAATAAAGCAACCACCTAATGACTCTGTATATGAGATGTGGAGATGGGGAGAAAACACCCTGTAAGTGATCTCCAGGTGTCGTCTTGATTGTGGCATCCATTGATATGCCTCAAATATCAATGGCTCCCTCCTACTCAATATACATAAATCTATGACCAATGGGTCACAGGGGACCCATTGATGACCATTGATGAAAGAAATGAAAGTTGCGAAAATCCTCAAGACAATTATGAGTACCTGAATAGTAGATTGGATAGTAAGAAACAACTAAGACTGAATTCAGACTCACTTCAGACTCTCGCCGTATTTGTGGAGACTAGGAATAAAACCAACCCAATAATTCATAAATCACCAAGAAAAAGTAGAGCCAGAACTTCGAGAAGAAGTTTGCTAAAATGAAAAACCAAGCGTGGAACAGGGAAAGAAGAATTTACAATATTTTTCTGGCTTACAGGTCACTTTCGAACAGTAGAGAATAAATTGACGAACTTGGCACCCGAGTCTAAAAAAAAACGATACTGAATGTGCCAACAAACGGGCAAAGCAGCAGTAAAAGCATTCTATTTATAAGGAAAAGTAGCAATTTCTTTTTTTTCCATAAAAAACATCCGGTGAGTAATGGTTGCAACCCTGATTTGTTCCTAAAATGGATGCTCGTGTTGTGCTAAAACTGTCTGGTATGCCCTTTGATGGAATCAACTAAATCGCCTTTTCACCGAAAACCAGGCAGTCAAATTAGATAAACTTAAGAGATGACAAACATGAACAATTGTGTATGGTCGTTTCGCATGCGAGGCATGTAACATATCATACAATCAATAACAAAGTACATATTATATGAAAACGATATATGAAAAATAATTCTTACTTGTAACTTGTTCCAACTAAAGTAAAAAATTGTTCTCCTTTCAGATCTGATGGAAGCGGTGGATCCTGTATTGATGAAACGCAGCCAGAGTAAGTGATCTAAAATAACAACATTTTGAACAGATGGAAGTCACAAATAAAGTACTCCATCCGAGTTCCGGATGTTTCTAGATATGACTTTATTGACTTTATTTTATAAGCAACATAGCAGTGTTCTACATGTGAACTTCACTAATTTCTCATTAGCCATATCAAAGAAAATAAAGCATTCTACATATGCTACAATCATTTAATCATTGGAAACATCGTTTCTTAATTTCTCGCCCAGTAACTTTTTCCCATACATGGTCAGAGATGGCATAACCTTCATAATTTAGGGAATAGCCACTTAAAACTATTTTCAGAAAAAAGAAATTTAATGGCCTGTGGCTGAGTAATCATGCTCGTTAAATTAGAAGTCGTGGCTTTCACATCCACATATCTTCAGGCATGAAATAATTCCGTGCTTGACGACCGATTTCAAAAAAAAATGTACGGCACATGTCGCAAAAGATAATGGCGAAAAGGAAACCAACTGGTGATTGAATTAGCTGCAACATTCACATCCCAAATAAAGAGTCTGGAACTTCCAGATCCTTTTCTGTGGGTGATGAATCCAAAGATTCCTGACAAGTGCAACAATAAAGAAGCTACAAACCGGAGTAAACTTTATATGAAGTACGGAGAACAAGTTGATGAGGTTCTCCGACGTATAAGATCAACACTAGGAATAGCAATAACGTGAAGAAGTAATAGCATGCATGTCTGATTTGCCATCTATTTTTTTAGTACTGACAACATCTACTCAAAAGATACTCTTATTATGTGAGAACATTTGGCTTGTAAATATTGTGAATAAAAGGTTAGTATCAGCGGCAAAAAGAAAAACTCGACAATTCACTTGCGTAGGTGAAATAATCAGGCACTAAATATCTAAAAAGAATGGCCGTCCAAGCTATTAATCAAATTGTAATACCTTAAATGGATAAGTGATCTTAAGGACGTATTGCTCTCCAGCATGGATGTCAAATCGATCAAAGGCATAACCCCTCTGTAAAACAGTGTAATAAATATATTCATAAATAAACGAACACTTGATGATAACCGAAATAAAAAGTCACATAGCTTGGATAAGAAAGCAGCAGCAACTAATCCAAACTGACCTTAACTGGAGTCATACTGAACGATGATACATTAAGGTCAACTAATTTGCTCGAAAGTTCATTCTTTAAATTTGCTGCCATGTCCTAAAGAACAAGCGTGACATGTCTTAAGCATAATTTGTAATCAATGAAGCATCTTGGCAGAACTAATAGAATGATTATAATTAAAAAAGGGTATCACCCCTGAACTTCAGGAAAGTGAGAAAATTTACTTGCAGTTTCACCCGAAAATCGACAGCTGAAAGGTTTGAGCGGGCAACTTTTTCCTCCAGATCTAATATAACACTGCGTTGAAATACAGAACTGTTTGGAATTGCATACACACATCTCTGTGCATTTTTTACTACTACACAACAGCTGTGATATGAATTCCCCGCTTTCACCTGACAAAGAAAAAATGCATCACCATGTAGAGTATTTAGCATCCAGATTTGCAATAAGCAAAGGAAACACATAAAGCATGCAGAGATGCAGCACTGAACGCTTTGACAACAATGCTGCAGAAACTCATGACACGAAGAAAGTGTAAATTACAAACCAATCAGAGAAAATATAAAAGTGAAGGGACTCGAACTATTGCCCGGTTGTATTACGGAGTTATTAACTTCGTAATATGAAGAAAAGCTAAAGAAGAAACAGTCTGAGTACCTTTCCAAAAAGATAAATAGTTCCCGCATTAGCGCCAAATGACTCCTCGTGTGCATCAATCAAATAGAAATTAAGTGATCCATCTGAATCGAGCTCAAATTCTGACTTCTCCTCGACCTCTGAACCCTCAACAGCACCTGTTCTGCAGTCAACGCTTCCATTATCTCCTTCACAAACTGCCTTCCACCCGGCAGTGGCACTTGGTGTATTCGCATCTCTTTCTACCTGTATCTTTGCATTAAAAGCAAAGCC
Source organism: Spirodela polyrhiza (assembly GCA_024713555.1). Lineage (NCBI taxonomy): Eukaryota > Viridiplantae > Streptophyta > Magnoliopsida > Alismatales > Araceae > Spirodela > Spirodela polyrhiza. The sequence continues at coordinate 2,151,641 of CM046536.1, forward strand.
TTTCTCACTCTTCACTTCAGGCTCCAATTTAACTTCAAGAATATTAGCCTTCCCCACGTTTGCATGCTCATTGCTTAGCGGTTCAGACTCACACATCATGTCCTTCTCCTCTTTCGATTCCGTTGGCTCGTCCTTCACATGGCCTAAATCGTCATTTGCTGGAAAATTCTTCGAAATTTCCACAGTTGACGGCGTGGTTGGCGGTTGCATCGCGGATGGATTGTCTGCAGGAACACACATTCGTTTATCGTTAATCATCGAGACCGGAGCAACAACGAAGCTCCGAGCTCCAGGTACGACGGCCGTAGGGCCCACCCGGCGCGACCTCCTCTCCTCACGGTCGGCCTCGTCAGGGGCGCATTCAGCAATGAGATCATCCACAATGCTCTCAGACGACAGACAAGGACCCTTGCCCCTGTCATTTTTTCTAAAAGCGGATGAAGTGAACATCGCTGAGAGCTTCTGCTTTCCCATCAACGCTGCGGCAGCCGTCAAGGATGTGGGAGCAGGCCTCTTCGCCGCTGGATCCTTCTTCACCACCTTCTTCTTCCTGGACCTGTCGACCGCCCCATCGGATTCACCATCTTCGTCGGACGAAGGAGGGAGGCCGCCGTCTGCCCAGTCCACTTCCTGGCCCTCGTCGTTGTACCCCATCCCGTCGTCGTCCACTATGAATCCCTTGGCGGCTTCCCTGCGCTCGGCCACTATGCGCGCATAGTCCTCCTCAGCAACTGTGTCGTAGATGGGCTCCTCGATCTTAATCTGGAAGCCAATGCCAGCACCTGATTCCGACCGGCGACCTCCCGATCGTCGGAGCGCCTTCAGGCGCTCGAGAGCTTCCACACGAGCAGCGGCATCTGCAGATCTGCCAGACCTTCGACGATTGGAGACTGTCGAGTCCGCCATTCCTCCTCCTCCGCCGCCGCCGCCGCTCTCTCACTCTTCTCTGCTTCCCGACGGGGAGTCGCTCTCCTTCCTCCCTCTCTCTCTCTCCTCTCTCTCTCTCTCTCTCTCTCTCTCTCTCTCTCTCTCTCTCTCCCCTCCCCCCTCTCCCCCCCGCCGCCTCCCGCTCCTTTGTCCCTCCCCCTTAGGGAGGAGGCCTGTTTTGGCGGGAAAACAGCTGAGAGGCGCCAACTCGGGTCGAGTTATTATATTCTCGACTCGGGCCGAGACCGGGCCGTTCTCGACGATTCGACCCGGCTCGAGTATTCGACCTGGCTAGGAACCTTGACCACCCCCGCCACCCCTTATAAATTCCTCATCTCTGGCGCGGCCATCTCAGTCCTAAATTTCCTCAGCCCCCTCTCTCTCTTCGGATGATCCCTCTAGAGCGTCTATGGCCATGGCGGGGCCGTGTTCTTCCCCATCTAGGGCGTTTGATGTAAGTCACTGATCTCATATTAACTCTTTGAATGCGTTCTCGTCTTTTTTTCTTTTTTCTATTCTGATTATTTCTAAGATGAACTGCTTTGAGATTTGTAAGTACCTCTTCCAAGGTGTGCTTAGGGTAAGAGATCATTGATGGATTTTAGTATATCTGTATTTGCCATATATGTGGAAAATGACAAATACCTCAATGATCTTTCTCCTCCCACAATCAGAACCTCTCTCTTATAGATGGAGTATCTCCATATGAGTTATATTGTTTTGTTGTGTTGAAAACCTCGGGGTAGGCCTTTACATAATATACTTTATAATCATATTACGATTTTACCCCTAGTAAACCCTTATATCACAAATCATTTATAATTGTATTAATATCTAATTTAATTAGAAAAGTCACTTTAATAGAGTTTGACTCTAACAAACATGTGTTTTTCTCCAACACCATCTCTTCCTATGTTGTTGTGACTTCTCATATGCTCTCTTTGTTGCGATGATTCTCTGGGAAATGTTGAGGCATGGGTGTATTATAGGGGACTACATTCTTCAGGCGTATTGAAAAATTAACCTACCAAACTTGCAAGTGAGCAAGTTGATGTAGAGCTTCTAGTCAAGGAGGTCATTCTTGCCCCAATTATGAGTCATAATCAACATGAATTACTCCTATCTTAGATCTTGTGTCTTCTTCTGGTATGGATCTACTAATGATACCCCACATTTTAAAAGATTTGCTATGGATTTTTAGTAAGGACGTAAATGAGCCAAATTATGTGAAATTATGGATGTTTTGGGATATTGACCATGCTTCAACTATGGCTACTATGGCTCCCCATGGATCGTCAATGTCACACCCCTCGCATGGTGGAGCAAGGATCTTCCAACAAAACCTCGGTTGCATGCTTGATGGCTTATTCAGCCCAAGCCCTCCATATGGGCTCGTCATCTTTGGCCCGAAACTTATTCATGTTGGGTGATAGTCTTTCAATTAGGCAGTTCTTTCCTCTCTTTTGCTTTATTTTTGGTGACACGAGACTAGAGTACTTAAGAGTATATCAATATCCCCCCCTCATAACTACCACCTTGTCCTTAAGGGGAAAATCAGAAAAGTCCCGGTAGATAGAATATGTTATTTTCCATGTCTCTATTATTTCAAATATATTTGTCCATCTAATCAAAACTTTCAACCCATGAGCTCATTGTCATGTGACAATGACTTCATTTGGCATAGTTGTCACTGACCTTTAGAATAAATATCCAAGTGACTAGTCAACACATTGGAAGGATATGTAATTACTTTTCAAAGTTAGAACATATGAAATGCAAGATGAATAGTTGATGATTATAGTCATTCAAGCTCATAAGTTACTTCATCAACTTTCTTTAGAATTTTGTATGGACCAAAAAATTTGGTCTCAACTTTTCAAAAGGTCTTTGACTTATAGACATATTTATAAGGCCATAATTTGAGATATACAATCTCTCATATTAAAATCAACTTTTCACCTCCCTCAATTAGTATAACCATTCATTTTGCTCTAAGCCCAGTATAGATGTCCTTTCAATTGTTCTAAAATTTGATCCCACTCCATTAATAATTCACCTAAGTCCAAATCTTTTTCATATTGAGGATCAGCTCGCAATAATATGAGGGGATCTCTATCATACATCTTAAAAGGGTTGAACCTAGTTGAAGCATTAAAATTTATGCTAAACCATATTTTGCTCATGGGTGCCATTAGATCCATTGCTTTGAGTGTTCTCCCACAAAGTATCTAAGGTATGTTTCTAGCCCTCTATTGACTATCTTGGTATGTTCATCTGATTGAGGATGATATACACTTGATTTGTGGAGATGAATACCTTATAATCAAAATAATTCCTCCCAAAATTTACTCAAAAATATTTTATCACGAGCAGAGATCATAAAAATCGAAATGCCATGTAAATACATAATATCTCAAAAAAATACTTTTGCCACTTGTTTAGTTGTAAAATAATATTTGAAAGTAGAAAATTGAACTTGTTTGCCAATCGATCCACTATAATAAGAATGGAATTAAAACCATTTAATTTCAAAAGGCATTCAAAAATTAAAGAAATATCTTCCCAAATTCTGTTAAGAATCAGTAGTGGGTGTCATAATCTTAGTAGTGTAATAATCTTAGTAATGTTGTCACATATTACCTTATGTTTTCCTTCATACCCTTCTATCTTACATTCAAACTAATTCTTTTATATATTTTAAGAAAACCATAGTGCCCTCTGACAGTAGAATCATATAATTCTCTTGATAATTTTGAAACAATTTACAATTTGTTTGAGATTACCAACTTCCCCTTGTAGGTTAATTGCTCTTAACACCATGAGAATAAACTCTTTTTTTCTAAATGGTGCTCCAAACCAGCAATGATTTGTGAAAGATATGAATCTATTTAATATTCTTTTTGAATGATTAAAAGTCAAGTCATTTCGGGCTGGAAACTAATAGTTGCATAATTTCTAAAGTTGGAGACCCTTGAGATAATGAATCAACTACTATATTCAAAACTAAAAATTTTGGAAACCCATTTCTAATATTTAAGAAAAAATTGTCTTTACTCTAGTAAATATTTCAAGCTTTTTATATGTAAAAATGATGAATTTTCTACCCATTAGATAATGCTTTCATATGAGAATTATCAATATAACGACCATAAGTTCTTTTTCATACACTAACCTTTATTTTTTCTAAGGATCCACAAGCTCAATTAAAATACATAATGGGTCTTCAATTTTGCATCAAAATAGCTGACATATTGATAAGTGATGTGTCAGCCCCTAATTTAAATAATTGCTCAAAATTTGGTAATGTGAGGACTGGTCCTTTGACTAGGGCTTCTTTCAGTTGATTAAAGGTTATTGTTTTTTCCTCATTTCAATGAAAGGCTTTTCTCAATAATTATGTCAAAGGTTTGACTTTTGACCCATAATTCTTTATAAATTGTAGGTAATATCTAGTAAAACCAAATAAACTTTGAAGTTACTTGAGAGTTTTTACTTTCGGCCAATTAAAGATTATGTTTACTTTTTTTATATCCATAATAATCCCCTCATTGGAAATTCAATGACCCAAATATGCCACAATGGTTTGTGTGAACAAACACTTCAAAGAACTAACATATAATTTATGATGGATTAATGGTTTAAAAACTTGATCAATGTAATTAGTATGTGACTTCAAATAAAGACTATATATATCAAAATATCATCAAAGAAAATAAGTACAAACTTTTGTAAAAACTTATACAAAATTTAATTGATAAGTGCTTGAAAAGTTGTTGATGCATTTGTGAGCATGAAGGGTATGACCAAGAAGTCATAATAGTTCTCATGAGTTTAGAATGTTGTTTTCTTCACATCGTATCTCTTCATTTTTCAACCACTAGAATTGAAAAATGATTTGAAATGGTGGCTTGATTAAAGGGCTCTGTAATCAACACAAAATCTCAAGGTATTGTCTTTTTTTTAACCGAGTGTTGAACTAGAAAATGGGTTGTTTGAATATTGAATAATCTTATTTTGTAACATTCCTTAGACATATTTTTCATTTCAAATTTCTAATAATAAAGGTATTTGAATAGTTATTTATTCACGACCTGTGACTCATCTCTCAATGGAATAGAGTATTCTAACTCCCTCTTAGGTGGCATTCTAAGTAAGGGAGCAAAGACTTCTGAAAATTTTTCCTTCAATTGAGATTCTAACTCTTTCTACAATGTGTCTTCTTTTTGTTTTTTAATATGTTATAGTTCAATCAATACTTGTTTTTATTTTGAATTTTTAGATAACATTTTGAGTGATATTTTTCTTGGTGAGTGAGGAAGCTCTACTCATATTGTTACCTTATGATTCCCCTTTCTTAGTTTCACATACTATTCCTAAATATTCAACTTAATAATTTTCCCTTTAATGAGTCATTTCACGCCTAAAATAATGTCTACTAAATCTAGTGGAAGTAATAATATGTTCTCATTCACAGTAAGTTTTAGAAATTTAATATTCACTACTATACAAATTTTTGAATTGAACACTTTGTCATTTCTACTTGTAATAATTGGAAAATTCAAAGTATTATTGACTAGTAGATTGAGACTTTATGTTATTCCACAATTTATTTGAATTGTAGGGCACAATCAAAATCTTGATTGTCTAAAGAATTTAATGATACTTTTAATGCTGTCAATTGTCCATCCATGTTCTTTTCAAGATTCATTTCTTCATCTTGATTCATAAAATCATTATTTATTACTATAATCATGTGAATTTTCTTTTTGAACCTATGTTTAGGCACATATTTTTCTTCACATAAGAAACAAAAACCTTTTGCTATTTGATTTTGTATTTCTGAATTATATATAGTGATTCATCTTCTTTCATTCCATGATTTGTTTATACTATTCTTCTCTTCTATATAATAGCTTATGTTTTCCTTAGATTTGGTCTGATAATCTTCTCTTTTTTATTTATTAATTAAGATGTAGTCTAATCCCCCCAATTCCTTTCCTTCCCTTCTTGCAAATACTTTGCATTGCTATATTTTGAATACATTCATTTCTAAGTTATATATGTTTTGCTAAAGACATAATTTATGATAAGCCATTGGGCCTTAACAATTTGATTATTTCTTAAATTTCACCTTTTAATCTCCACATAAATTAGATTCAAGGATGTTTGGTGCCACCTCTCTTGCTGCAACTACCATGATTTCAAATTATTATCTATATTTGGTGACAAAGCTTGATTGCTTGATTTCTATAAATTGTTGTATAACACATCTTATTCTTTTAATGCTAAATCGATCAAGTAATCAATTTTTTATATATGTCCCATATTTAATTGATTGACGGTGATCTTCTCATTAGAACATTTAAAGAGCTCTACCTTCAAAGCTAATGCCCACTATTGCAAGTTTGTCATCTTTAGGCATTAGATATAATGAAAAGTATTTGTCAACTCTATAAATTCATTCTTATGGATCTTCCCTAATAAAGATTGATTAATCTAATCTTCTTGCTCCTAGTCTTGGGTTAATGCTCATATTTATTGAACCATATGATGGAGAACCCCTTGGACCTAAGATTCTCACTTCATTGAATTCCACTAATTAAAAAAATTTTCCTAAGTGTGTTGGTTGTCAATTGTCATCTGACATTCTTATTTCTTGATCACTTCTAGGAGAAGATTTCATAAAAGGTTTCTTTAGCTCATCTATTTCTTACATAATTGTATTGAATTGTTATTTGAGTAAATCAATTTTTGCCTTATACTTATGTACTTGTTAAGAGTTGAAGTGTAATTCTTCCTCTTCTTTCTTCAAAGATTTCATGCTAGTTTCCCCTATTATTTGGTGGCATTGTATGGCTTTAATACCAATTTGATAGGATCCCTTTTTTATATTCCTTAGAATCAATGTGATTGAAATGAACTATTGAAGATTAATCAATGATTTCAAGGTAGTTGTAATATAATAGAAGAATATCAGCAATTCACTCAAAATTAGATAGGAACATTTCAGACACATGAATCCTAGAGAAAGGAAGAAGTATTATACATGTAGTTATCTTTCTTAATTCTTGGAATACAAGAATAACTAATTCCTACCCTCGAGCGCAATCATTTCTGAGCTCTAAAATGAGATTAAGAGATCATGCTGAGAGATAGAGGGAGATTGAGAGAGTGAGAGAGAGAGAGAGAGAGAGAGAGAGAGACACGCACACACACACACACACATAAATAGATGGGGTAGAAGGATCTTGATTTTTTCCTCCTTCTGCTTGATCACTTCCTTTGATATTTAAATTATCATCGTGACAATTGGCTGTTGGCTGGTCAATTTGGGCTTAACAAGTCAGGCTAGGCTCATCTAGCCCAAGCCCTCCATCTGTGATCGTCATCTTTGCTTGAAACTTTTTCTTATTGGGCACTAGTCTTCCTCTTAGGTAATTCTTTCCTTTCTTTTCTTCTATTTCTAGTGACAAGGGACTTGAGTACTTAGGAGTCTATCACACAAGTAGTCGACTTTGCCAATACGAGGTAACATTTACAAGGGACTCTCACAAACCTCACTAGCTTGACACAATGACAAAATAGTAGCAACACATTACAAGATTGCACAAAGTTCATAGGGTTTTCCCAAAAATCTCAATAGGTGTTAGAATGATAGCAACATGTGTAGTGTGAGACAACATAGGTGCACATAGTAAGGTGCATTGATGCTTACATGATATCAAATGTGATTGACATGAGAATTAAGCATAAATCTCATATCATTCATTTCGATAATCAAGATAATTAAAAATCTATATATGAAATATTAAGCACCCAATGTAAGCATACCTTAAATAATTCAATGGTAATCTTCGTCTTGAAGGTGTTAGTTAATTAGGATCATGACATGCCTAATGTCACCACACGGTTCCCTCACTTTAGCAAACATTGGGCATGATTTTGACCCTAAATCAGCCAAAACCTTCACAAGTAGAAGTTTAACAAAAAATTTTACTATTATTGTATGACTCAAGGTGCTCTTACATTAGCCGCTTAACCCTTCTTATAGCAAAATTAGGTATTTTAATTGTCCCAATAAGTGACATATAATTAATATGTATTATTACTACTAGCCATAACTTATCATGTTATTTGTATCTATTACCTTGAGTGTGTCACAACCATAGTGTCAAGTCATGTTGGTGTGTCACAAGGTTGGCATGATGAGATCATAGTCGATGATTAGCTTAGCAGACACAACATGATGAGCATGCTCAACATAGCAGACAGGTAGTGAGAGAGAGTGTAGCTAGCATGATTACAGCACACACTCAATACATGCATATGGGTTATGAGAACTTGCATTGCCAAATGATTATCTTGGGAGAACATATTAACCACTAAATTCAAGTGATGGTTAAATAATATTTATGGGGTTCTATGCTTTAAAAATATGTCATAAAGAGGTGATGAGACATTGTTTTGTGGGGTTTGTCATGAGAGGCTCTCCCCTATAGAAAAGCATTGTGGGAGTGGTGGACAAGATGTTCCTTCCTCTTAATAGTGTCTTTCTCCTTGGTAAGGGAGAAGATTCTCTCTCTCTCTCCCCCTCTCTCTCTCTAGGGCTGGGAGATTTTCACGCTTGAAATCTTGCTTGAATATTGGGACTTCAAGCATGCGGATGACATTAAGACAAGTGTCCTTTCGGTGCAGACTGAGGCCTTACTGGGCCCATTTATGAGTCTAAAGCCCAATAACGTCACGCCGGATTTCTGGATTCTGCAATGGCCCAGCCCGTCGACTCCAACGGGTGGGTTCTGGGCCGTATCAGGTATGTGGCCCAGATCAGACGATCGCGTATAGAAGCCCGCTCCCCTCAGTCTATGTGGACCCCCACGCCGAGTTACGTCAGCCACCGGGCCCCACAGCCTCTGGGCTCCACCGTTTGAGAGGAGGGGTCAACCTTCATCGGGTCCGGTTCCGAGGGCGGTCTCCGGGTGGGCAGATAGAATCAGAAAAGGAAATTATGACATTTTATAGTTAATATTCGAAATATGGCAATTATTGCAACGGACAAAGTCTATTTAAACAGAAGGCGACTCGAGTCTCGGCTTCTCGTATCGGGGACCAGCGCGCCGCGACAATGCGGCTCGGACTCATCTCCATGAAAACGGGGGGAAACGGCTGGGGATACGTGGCCTACCGAGAACAACACCGGCGTGATCTCTCTCTCTCTTCTCTCTCTCTCTTCTCTCTTCTCTCTCTCTCTCTCTCTCTCTCTCTCTCTCTCTCTCTCTCTCTAGGGATGTCATTCCCGGGACTCGGGGGATTTACTGAATCATCCGCAGAGGGGTGACGCCGCCACTCATCTCTACGGTGTTTCTTTCCTCGGTAAAGCACGCGCCTTTCTGAAAGTTGCACTGCATGTCCTCGCCTAGAGAGAGAGAGAGAGAGAGAGAGAGAGAGAGAGAGAGAGAGAGTCATCGCCTTCTTCATCCAGGTCAGTCCGCGTGATCTCGCACTGGCCGTCGGGAGACTGAGTTCTGTACTTGTGGCAGGCATTGGATGTCTAAAGTTGAGATAAATATTTAAAAAATATCCACCCTTCACCACGCATAGGAGTAAGGGACTCTCTCTCTCTCTCTCTCTCTCTTTATTGTCACTACCAGTTATAGAAGCTTAAAGCTACACTGAGTTCAAAAAATTCACTCTACCGCAGAGCGGGGGGGGTAAGAAACAGACAGACTTCTGCTCCTCTCTCTCTCTCTCTCTCTCTCTCTCTCTCTGTGCTGCAACTCGTCCTGCAGCTCGGAAAAGAGGCACGGTTCTCTGGAGTCAGAAGAACCGAACATTCGAAGGAGGGGGAGGGGAAGAAGACGAGAAAGATGAGGGAGAAGGTCAGGCAGGCGGGTGCGACAAGAGGAGGAGCCCATTCGCCGGATCGCCCTCCCTTGGACGGACAGGCCGCGCGAGGTATAAAACAAAGCTTCGTCACCGTCGGCCATGGCGGCCGGCGCACGGAAGGGGGACAGGCAGAACGTTGGAATTCAAGTGGGGCGAGAAAGGACAGGCATGGCAGCCATTAATGTTCCAGAGACGAAAGAGAGGGAGATCTCGTGAGAGAAGAGGGTATCTTTCTCTCACTAGAAACCCCCGTAGATGACCACGAAGCAGGGCAAGATGGCCCTCGGGTTGAACACGTGGAGCTCCTCCATGGTGGAGTAAGCTCCGGCGGCGCCGGCGATGGAGTCGTACTCCTCCCCCGAGGCTTCCTGGCTCTTCTTCACTCTCCCGGCGATCACCCGGCAGACCAGCATCGCCCTCGCGCCGCCCTCCGCCGGCGGCGCATGGGCGGCGTCGTGCGCCCTCCCGCTGGTGGCCATGGTGGCGATCCCTCCTTCCCCGGCGGCCCTGAAGCCGTCTCTGATGATGCTGCAGACGCCGCACGGCGCCGCCGCCTGGCAGAGTCCGGCGGCGCCGCCGGCCCCCAGGGTGCAAACCAGGGAAGTGCAGTGGAACCTCAGGAGCTCGTTCCCGTCGGCGGCGCACCGGGGATGCTTCTTGGGGAGCTTCCCGGCCCTGCTCTTCACTGTATCTCTGTACTCCTCGAACCTGGAGATGGTCTTCTTCGTGTTGTTGACCTTGAGGATCCTCTCGATCTTGCAGACGGGGGTCTCCTTCTTCATCCAGCTCGACTGGAAGATGATCTCCACGATGTTCCTGCTGGTGTCGTCGGGGCCCAGTTCCATCACTGCGACGGAAAACACGGAGAGATCAGGAGAAGGAGCTCCTCTGAGCTTCAAAACCATGGCGGGAGAATTGCAGAAGAAGACCCACCGGCGTGTCTCTCGGCCTGGTGGAGCTCCAGGCTCGCGGGCTTCATGAACATCTCGCCGCAGTCCGGGCATGGCGAGATGGTTCTCAGAGAAGAGTCCCTCCCTGTGCCACTGACGGGGTCCACCACCGTGTGGCACTCGTAGCAGCCGGAGAGCCTCCTCAGGTGGAGGACGCGGAAGGACCCCCCGGCGGAGGAGGAGGTAGAGGACGACCCAGTCGTCAGAGAGGAAGAGGAGAGAGAAGAGTGGGAGGAGGACACAGCTCCGCCGGCGCCGGTGGAGCACTTCTTCCTCGCCTCTGGGGAGGGCGTGACAGGCCGGTGCATAACCCTCGAGGCGTCCTTGAGCTTTCTCAGCGAGCCGGAGCAGCCGATTCTCCTGCTCCTCGCTCTCCCCACATCCGCATGGCGGCGCTTGCAGGTGAGGATGCCCCAGACGGCCCCCCACGACGGCGGCGGCGGGGGCGGTGGCTTCTCGGGCTTCTTCCGGTGGTCCTCTCTCCTGTGCGCCTTCCTGGAGCTCTTCCTTTCCGCCATTAGAGACGACTCAGAAGCTCGTAAAGCGTACCCTCCAGAGCTGGGGGAGCAAGAGGAAGGTAAAGCCTGCCGAAGTGATGGCCTTTATTCTTCGTAATCTCCTTCCGCCGGGAGGGAGGAGAAGGCTCCCAGAGGTCCCCCTTCCCTCCCAGACGACTGGCTCCTCTATATCCTCTTGCCCAGTAATTAGGGCAGACGACTGGTTCCCTGCGAGGCCGAAGAACCAGACGCAGTGATTCACGTAATCACCCCGAGATGAATGAAGGTGCCTTTAATGGCGGCAGCAAGGTCCCTTCAATGATGGGAAAAAAATAGCCGTTCTCGGAAATTTGAAATGGAAAATTTTACATATACCCCCATAATATTACATATTCATCCTTACATTTAGTCGTTTTGCCAGTTCCACCCGTGGGCCGGCAATAATTTCCGAGTACGAACGGGCCCGCCGGCGCAAGAGGGGGGGCTGCTCCGTACGTCTGAGCGGTGAAACCGAAGTGCGGTCACTTGCGGTGGGATTAGTTTATTTCACCGCAGGCGAGATTCTCTCCCGCTTGGCCATCGGTAGAGGGGAAGCCGGGAGGTCACTCCTCTCCCTGCTGTCCCGGCGGAGATCTCCACACGGGAGATGAATCGTCGGAACGATCCCACCACGTGGAGGGAGCGTGCGGGAGCAGGGAGCGCATCCGGCTCCAGCACGTGGCGCATGTGGGCCCCACCCGCCAGCGAACCCCCACTGAGATTGACCGCGGCACGGCGGCCTCACCAACTTTTCGTTTCTTGGTTTTTTTGGAAAATATTATCGCCCGTACATTAAAATATATTCGACGATAATCACGATCCAATATCTTCATAATTTTAAAATATGAATTAACTAATTTCTTGATAATTTAACATATTACATAGACGGATGATTCCCACCCCAACGATCCAGTACAGTAAGTCGTGTGCTAGCATAGCCCGTAGTGCTGTTTTTTAATATTAAAATATAAAAAATATAGAAAATATGAATTATTCGCTCGTAGCCAACTAGCTAGGCACGGTCCGCAGAAGGTAATTTATATTGGGCCGGGCCGGCCCATGTCTTCATAATTTATAATTTCACGGGCTTTTGCCATAAGTTCGGGCCCGAGACATAAGCGGGCTCAGCCTGAACTTATTGGGCCTTCCCAAGAGCAGGGCCCATTAAAACCAATATAGCAAATAAATAAATAAAATGATAATTTTCGCAAGTAATTATTAATTAATTATATTTCATGCTTTGATCTCGATCCAGCTCATTCCGGGCACCTTCTTTGACCCGCTCCTCCTGAGGCCCTCTCTGACCAGGGCCGAAGCCTCCCACCTGCCAAATCTAGCAAGGCTATTGGATAGGGTCACGTGAGCCGAGGTGTCAACGGGAACCAGGTGGGCCCCGAGAAGACCCTGGATGTCGTCGCCTCCGTTGACCCCGCCCAGGAGGGCGTTCCACGTGTACTCGTCGGCTGCCACTTGAGGCATTTCGTCGAGCAGATTCTGGGCGTCGATGGTTCGTCCTGCTCTGCAGAGGATGTCCACCAAGCAACGGCGGTGCTCCGGCGACGGCGCCACCCGGTGCTCCTCCTTCATGGCCCTGAAGAGCTCCAAGGCTTCATCAACTAGCCCTGCATGGCGGCAGGCAGAGAGGGCGCCGAGGAAGGTGATCCCGTTGGGTTTTATCCCGAGCTCCGTCATCTCCCGCAGAAACCCTAAAGCTTCGTGGGGTCTCCCGTTAATGGCGCAGCCGACGATGGCCGCCGTCCAGCATGCGGTGTCTCTGCAAATCGGAGCACTGAAAATGGCGATGGCGTCGTCTACCTCGCCGCATTTGGAGTACATGTCGATGAGAGAGGTGGCGGTGGCTTCTTCGCAGGCGAACCCGAGCTTGATGGTGCAGGCGTGGACCTGCCGGCCGCCGGCGAGCTCCGCTCCGCCGGCGCAGGCTTTGAGGACGCTGGAGAGGATGAACTCGTCTGCTACCGCTTCTCCCTCGGCGCCCATCATCTTCATCATCTTCTTGAAGAGAGAGAACCCTAACTGGTTCGATCCTCGTCCGACACAGCCGGCGATGAGCGCTCCCCAGGAGATGGCATCCCTGCGAGGAAGATCATTGAACACCATCAACGCCCTCTGGAGATCTCCACAGCTGGCGTACAGCTCCACGAGGAGGGTCCCCATGACTGGATCCGACAGGTGCCCATTAATGGCGATCAAGCCGTGGACTTGGAGCCCCGAGCGTGGATCCTGCGAGTCAGCGCAGGCCCTCGCGGCGGCGGAGAGAGTGTAGGCGTCAAGAGCGATGCCCCTGCGGTGGAGCCACTGAACCAGGCGGAGAGCAGACTTGCAGAGCCCATTAGAAACGAAACCAGAGACCATGGCGTTGGACAGCGCCAGGAGATCCCGAGCTCGCCCACCGCAATCCGCATACTCTGCAAAAGATCTCATGGCCTCCTCCATTCCCACGCAGCTCGAATACATGTGGATCAGAGATGATCCACAGTGGGAGGATCGAAGGCCGGACTTGACCAGGCGGCCATGGATCTGTCTCCCCATTTCTGCAAATCCCAGGCCCCCGCAGGCCTTCAGAGCACAGGGGAAGGTGAACCCATCGAAGCCATGGCCATCTCTGTGCATCAGACGGAGGTACTCCAGAGCCTTGGGGCTCTCCTTCTGAGCAAACCCGGCGATGACGGTGTTGAAGGAGACGGCATCAGGGTTCGGGAGCTCGAGGAAGATCGCCTCCGCTTCCTCCGATCGATCCCCCTTGAAGTGCCCATCGATCATCGTGTTCCAAGATGCCGTGCTGGGGGAGGGTATCCCCTCGAACACCCTCCTGGCTTCTTGGAGATCCCCGCAGCGGAGGTAGAAATCGAGCAGAGAGTTCATCAGAACAGCGTCGGAGGGTAGATGGGCTCCGGCGATTCGGCCGTGGATTTGCCGGCCGAGGCGAAGATCGCCGGCCACGGCGCAGGCCTTCAGGGTGGCGGAGAAGGTGAAGGAATTGGGCGCCGCCTCCTCTGGTCCAGAGGCCAGCATGAGAGAGAAGGTGCTCAGAGCTCGAGAGGGATTTCCAGCGTCGCAGTGGGCGGCGATGGAGGCGGTCCAGGAGGCCACGTTCTTCTCGGGCATCTCATCGAACACAGCTTGCGCGTCGCAGAGAGCTCCGAGATCGGCGTACATGGCGATGAGGCTGTTGGCCAGGAACGTGTTGCAGGAGAGCCCGCTCTTCAGGAGCAGGCACTGGAGGGATCTGCCGCCATTGGAGGCCCTCGATCGGCCGCAGCGGCGCAGAGCTCCGGCGATGGCGCCGAGGTCTGGAAGGCGATAGAGATCTCCAAAGGGCCGAGGATTCCGAAGCATCCTCGACGCTCCTCCCAGTCGACTCCGAAGATCATCGCCACTAAAAAACCCTAAAAGAAGAAGAAGAAGAAGAAGAAGAAGAAGATCTATCACACTCCTCCACCGTCGTCCTCTTCCTCTTCCTCCGCTGTCCAGTTCGACGTATCCCCTTGGCTACCTGTGCGAGTGACATGCTCGATCTGTAGACTCCCAACATTTTTGATTAAATAAAATAGTATTTAATTATTTTAAATACTATTTTATCAAGGCTCATAGTATAAATAGTACTTAATTATTAATAAAAATGGATTTAAATAAAATAGGTATACATTTTATTAAGAAAATATTTATTAAATTTTATTATAGGCAGATATTAAATAAAATGAGTATTTCACGGTTCAGATACTATCCTATAAATAGGTATACATTTGTTGTGGAAAAAGAGTACACTATTTTATTAATGACATAAAATAGATAGATTACCATCTTTGGGAAATAAAACCATGTTGAATACTGAAAAAACAAAAAAAATTTGATGTTAGATTGTAGATTTTTGGTGACATTTGCTTCCATCAGGATCGTATTCTAATTAAAGATGTCCATAACCCATGCACATGCATTACACACTTATAATTTTTCTAGTACACTATGATTCCTAGTTTAAAACTTTCAAGGGTCTACTATTCCATATCAAATTATGAAAAATAAGGTCTTGGACAAATTATTTGATGATTTTTACTCTTTAGATCCTAATAAAATGACAAGATTATCAATCTTTTGAGATGGTAACCCATGTGAATTTGACCTTAACTAGCTCTAATGGGGTTCAATTATCTCAAAATCATCAATCTTGCGATGCTAAATATCGACAAATTCTCCAGTAGCTTTATATTATTGTGCATTATATTTTATCTAGTTTAATCCTTTGACTTTGATATCAAATATCTCTCATTCTCTTTTCTTCAATTAGAACTTATTGTTAATAATTGAAAATTCTAGAGTAATTTAATACAAGGTAATGAGCCAAGTGGGCTCTAAAATATATCTTATCATAGAAGAAATCATTGAAATCCTTACTAACGTTCATCAATTTAAAGAATTAATAATTTTGGTTGAAAACCTTTTTGTAACTTAAATCAAGCCTATTAACTACCATCAAGTCAAATATATCTAGTTGATGTATTTGAAAACAGTAGGTGAATACATCTAAGTGACTCACAAGCCTAGGACCAACAAAGTAATGGTAATTACTTCATTTAATTAGTACTTACATTGCCCATGCAGTTTGTCAATAAATGTCTATATTTAGGCCTATTGATGACGTCTTGGAAATATCAAGTTGATGATGGCTGAAATGATTCGGCACAACTCTAAGTTGAAGATAATAAAAATAGCATATTTGAATTTAGAAAAAGATTTGATTTATGTTGAAGTTTCTTTATCTTGAGTCAACAAAACAAAGGAACCTGGTCTTCAGTTCACAAGGGGTGATCTTAAGTCCACATGACCAAATAAATCCTTTGAGTCCACAAAGGGTACTAGAATCCACCAATAGAGATAAAGAACCTCTAGAAAGGAAGAAACTTTGAAAATGAACTGATAACAAAATTCTTATTTACTCTTAGGCTATATATGATATCATTAAATAAGTTGCAATAAATGAAAAAGGCATCAACATTTGGATGTCGAATGAAATTTGAAAATATGAGGGAAACTTAAATAGAAAAGTAATAGAAGTAGTAAGAGACCTAAAATAGAATGAAATAAGAAATAGAAAGGGTTTAAAAAAGAAGATGGGATAAAATAAAAAAAGGGACTAAAGATATAGAGTGATTTAAAATAGACCTTAATACAAAATAGAAAGGGCTAAATATAAAAATGGCTAAATATGAAGGGTAACCTAAAATACATAAGGTGACCTAAAACAGAAAATACTAAATATAAAAAGGTGATCTAAAACTAGGAATGGCTTAAATAAAGTTATAAAATAAAAAGAGTATAGATAAATAAAGTTCTAAAAATAGAGAGTCATCTTCAAGTTTGTGGGTCTTCTAAATGTTATCTTGGCTACATCAATCTCTACTTTTTCAAAAGAACTCACCCTCGAGTCTTCAACTACTTTTAGTCAATACTCATGTAAATCTATTACGATGAATTTACATAATATCCTCATAGTATCAAGTAGATTGATAATATAGGTATTGTTGTTAATCTTCTATAGGACCTTGAATAAGATGTATCAACCACCTAGGTCAAAAACCTTTTCTTTTTCTTGTGATAGGCTTCCCTAGGCTAAATCAATTGAGAACTTTGAGGTTTTTTTTTTGTTTTATTTCCTTTTACTCCATCTTTATCTATTGTATCTTGCTCATGTTGTCTTTATTAACCTAGATAAAAAAGTGGTTCTTTGACTTTATATATTATAATGGATGTGACCTTCTCATTATAATTACTTTCTTACACATACTAGCAACATTAGATGTACTTTGAATAGAAAATTGATAACAATTGAGTTATAAGGAAAGGTAAAAAATTAGAGTATCTTTTATGTGATGAAATATGAAGTCACATTAAAGAATTGTGTGACTTCATAAGAAAAAGGAGCCTAGATTGTCATTTTGTCAATTGAAATATCTATTATATGTGAAGTAAAATATAAACATTTAGTACTATATATTTATTAATACCTTTTTTCTAAAGATTACAAATGAAAATTTATTCAAAAGTGATCTCATTTTTAGTGTTGATTTGTACATCCTGCTTATATCAATCAAACACTTAATATGTTAACTGAACTCATTATTATTACGGTTTCAATTCTAGAAATTAAGAATATGTCAAATTAAGTTATCTTTATATTTTAAGAATATTTGACGATACATAATTGTTAATTGTAGATAGATCTACAAACATAAGGTTTATATGATCGATATGTCGACATATTAGTAACATAATTGTCGACATTGGTGTCCATTGGAGAGGCTATCCAACATCCACTTCCATTTGCTGGAAGATGATTTCCCTCTCTCGGGGGCAGCAGTCCAGCCGGAGATCCAAGAGGCGGACCTGTTAGAGAGATCATCTAGAGTCGGAAACACGGATCAGCTGTTTTGAAAAAGAATACAATTTTGCGTAGAGGAGAGAGAGAGCGAGAGCGAGAGAGAGATAGGGGAGAGAGAGATAGGAGAGAGAGAGAGAGAGAGAGAGAGAGAGAGAGAGAGAGAGAGAGAGAGAGAGAGAGAGAGAGAGAGAGAGAGAGAGAGAGAGAGAGAGAGAGAGAGAGAGAGAGAGAGAGAGAGGGGAGAGAGAGAGAGGGGAGTGAGAGAGGGAGAGAGAGAGAGAGAGAGGAGAGAGAGAGAGGGGAGAGAGAGAGAGGGGAGTGAGAGAGGGGAGAGAGAGAGAGAGAGAGAGAGAGAGAGAGAGAGAGAGAGAGAGAGAGAGAGAGAGATAGTAATCCTTCATCCTTCACTGGCTGCCATCGACATATAGTGTGATCGCATCCCCATGTTTGTTTGAATTGTTGCCCTTACCTTGGGTGCCCATTCATCGCCATATCAGTAGTCGCTGATTTCTCCAGCGAATCACGCAGCCCATTCACGTGGAACCTGCAGAGGAAGCAGAGTGAGACGGATGTTCCCTCTGGGTTGCGCTGTACTCTCAATTCTTGGGGGGTGAACGCTGTTGAACGACGGGAGGGAGTCCACAGCGTTTTCCTATTACAGAATTACTAAAATGAGAAAATTTTCAGGGGAGGCTGGTGGGATGCCCCCGTCCACAGAAGAGCTGCAATAATAAGGCTCTCGGAGCGCGAATGACGATCAGTCATCGGGCCCATAGTCATCGTCGGAGGCATTATCTAGAAATGAACCGAGGGATTTTCTGAGGATGCTGAAAGATTTGTCATCCTGCGCGGAAGAAAAAACTATCAGAAAGAATTTAAAAATGGGATAGTTTCTCAGCTTTATGAGAGAGAAGAGATATACAGTAAATTTTTTTAAAGAAAAGACTGGGGTTGCTAGAGTATCTGAATTCTCAGGGTTTTCACACAGACTAACTTAGATATAACATAAAGAAAGCCCCTTATTAGAGCTGTCTACTAACGTTAATATCCATGAGGGTTCGCTCGGCGAAATACTATAAAAATAGTAATATTCGGTCGCTATGTCTACACCCACCTGCTTCTTCTTCTTGAGAGCTTCCTCGGCTGCGATAATCTTGCTGGTACAAGCCTTTTCAACTTCAGAGAGCGCAGCTTTTTCTCTTTTACCTGTTAGCGAAATGAGATTCATATACACGCTACAGAAAGTCGGGTAAGATTCTGTAAAAGCAAAGGTTTTCGTAGCTCACGCTGCTGTTCATAACGTACGAACAATTTTTCCTTTTCATCTTCAAATTTGGAAAATATTTCTGGAGAAATTTCAAAGACCGATACTCAGTAATTGAAGAACTGAGAAAATGTTAACCGCGACAATGGATCTCTGTGAGAACAATCATGGTATGGTTGTGAATACATGGGACGATTACTGAATGACAATGAAGCGAGGCCCTCGCATGCAGTAACCTCACTCACTGCTGTCACGTTCATGGAATAAATCGAGTTTAAGTTGCCTTTTTCTCTTGGAATCAGCTCCTATATAGTGTCAGTGCTGAGTCTTGGGATGGAAAAAGTTCCCAATAAAGGCAGAGTATCCCCGTTCACGACTTCATATTTAGATACGTCAAAGTGAATGTAAGAGATAGAAAAATATTTCAAAATCCGATTCCAACGTCCAAGTGGTGAGTTTGATGTCTTCTCCAGGGTAGTATCATTAACGAATCAGTCGGTAACACTTACACAGGTGCCCCAAAATGCAATAACTATCTTTTCTTGTCGTCAAGTTCAGATCCTCTGTGTATTACTTCGTTGAGGAAAGACATGAAAATTTGTTTATTTTATTGCTTCATTTCTCACGGTGACTTATTGGTTTGAAACAGACAAACTACCTAGAAGCTAGTTGCTCCACTATAAAAGAATTTTAGCAATAGCTCATGATTATTACAGTTGCAGGTAAGGAACACGAAGAAAATTTTGCTTTCAAAGCGATGGTAATTTACCTTTAAAAGCCTGTAAAAATGCTGTCTTGTCTTTGCAAAATTTCTCATGTGATGCCTGGAACTTGGCGTATTCACTCCTAAGCAAACTTTCACACTGTAAGGTAAAAATGTTACTGGGTAATTGAATGTATACTTCAGATTCTGTCCTTTTCATGACTAGTAATTTATTTAGCTAATCTTCATACCTCTTTGGAGTTTTTTGTGAGGGCCTTTGTAAATGCCTGCCTGTAATTCAGAAAAAAATGATTATAGTGCTGTTCGAGTAACGGACATTGTCGAATAGAGAATGTATATCAGTGAGATTAAAGCCTCCAAATGTATTATCGTGTTCCGCCATCTTAACAGTAACCATACGATATCTACACTTCATCCTAATAAATCGATACAGGTTGGTTCATCAAGGAGAAACCTGGGTTGCTACCTGTCTTTCTCGATTTTAGACTTTGTCTCATCAAGCATTGCCCGGACTTCTGATGCCACGCTGTAATGCACGCATAATTCGATACACATAAATCACCAATAAAACACGTTAAGTATTCCACCAAATTACTGCTTGATGAGTCATTTCATCGATTTTTGAGTATGAATTTGTAGTTGAAGGAACCAGAAGAACTAAAATATTAAGCATGAATAAGAAAAGCCATTTCTCAGCTTTTCTATTTCCTCGGTTTCATAGGAGGCAGATGAAAAATGCATAGCGACCAGTCAGGAGTTTTATACTGTCCAATGAACATAGACTGATGTGTGAATCCCGAAAATTCAAACTGAAACAGAAGACTAACCACTAAGAAGGTCAAACTATTTATACTAGGGCTACGAACAGGATGCAAAACGTCCAGATAACGAGCAAAGTCAAACTAACATATCCATGGGAAAAGTTTGATAAAAGAAACAGAGAACGGCTCTATTGGAAGGCATCCCAATCACAAGGATGGCCTGGCATACAGCTCACAGGTGGTTTCCTCTAACTCCGCATTCAAGAGCATCAGCGAAGAGGATTTACCATCCAATTGTTTCCTCATTCTTCTTCTGTCCATCTTTCTGAGCCTTTTCTCTTATCTGTTGCAAAGCAGAGATGATCCCTTTGATATCACTGCACATCTCAACAGTTTTGGCAAAACATAGGAGAATAAGATCCATTAGAAATCTACAGAGAGCAACGTAAAATAATAACAGACGAGATGCGCGAGGATGCACCTGGAGAGATCGAGCTCGGCATCTAGTTCGTCATCCACTCGCATTTTCTTCTCGGACATCAACGGAACGGACGCCTTCCCTCTTCCCCTCACGCTCCTCTTCGCGGCTGACATCTTCCGAACGCAACTCCGTCGATTCTCACTTCAACAGATCTTGGATCGAGAAATTCTCACCTCAACACCGCGCTTCCGAATCCCGCGGTCGCAGATCCACCGGCGAAGGTTTGGGACGGGAGGAAGACGAGGTGGCGAGAAGCTCTTCTCTTTGAATCTGGCGCCAAAGCTTACGGGCCTGTTCGACACATCCATTTCAAAATCTCATACATATATATATATATACTCGCAAGCACGATGCTGACGACTACTGGAGTATTTCAATATATCGAAGAATATTCCAATATTACCCTCGATCATATCTGACTGAAGACTTCTGTCGTAATAATTTACTCAAAGGAACCAAGAAATCCTTTCCCTACAAAAACCCCCATCATTTAAAATTATTTTTTTATTATCCATTGCGTGCAAGCTTTAGTAAATATGGAAGTATGCATTTTGACCTCATAAAATTATAATTATATATGTACATTTGATTGGCGTCGTTATTTTTAAATCTGTCAGTCCAATAATAAATTCTCTCTCATTCTCTCTCTCTCTTCCGTAGGCCACCGGGAATTGGATAAATGACGTTGACGTGGAGAGAGAGAGAGAGAGAGATAGAGAGCACACACTCTCTATCTATCTCATATTCCACCTTGGGCTGACGTGAGAGAGAATGGCCGTATGATTGAGAGGATAATTTAATATTTTCCCCATATTCGTTTATAGATTAACAAAAACTCATTGGATTGAGTAAAATTTTTGTATATATGGAAACTTCTGAGGGCTTTTAAATCCAACAGAAATACGGAAAGGTTCGTTCGTAATTCAGTTGATTTTATTGGCAGCAAGAAAAAATAATCTAGAACCTAGTGAGTGTATTTTAAAATTTAGGATTTTTGGGCGGGCCAACTGAAATTACTCATAATGAGAATAAAAAATTAATAAAAATTCACGGGGTTACGAATAAATGACTATTTTGACCCTGTAACTGGGTCGGTGTCGACTGCCCTCGTAGAGTGACAAAGCCGAGATTTCTGTGGTGGACCTGATCTTCTTCTCCACTTTGCCCCGGCCACTTCGTCCTCCGCAGCTGCCGCAGAGCCTGTGCCTCGCGAGGTCACCTCAGTTCCATTCCTCGTGGGGTTGCGGGGGTGCGTCGGGAGCGGATCTCCTAGCAGATCATTGAGGGTTGCTTGTGATCGCTCCAGGCTACCTCTCGCTCTTCACTGGCGTCTGGGAGACGGAGTTCACAGGCTGAGTTGAGGATTTTGACGATTTCTGCTCTCTTATTTTTCTCAATTATAACCTCTTTCGGTGTGATTGCCGGTGTCCCATTCCTACATTTACTTCCATTTCCCTTGCCTTTCGCTTGGGCGATTTGATTGATGCATGCAGTGTGGCTGCCTTTTCTATTGAGAGGCGGATTGTATCTTTGGCTCTCTCGTGGGGGAATCGAATTGACAGTCCTCATGTCGTTCAGAGGAAATGCGTGCATGCTTTGGTTATTGAAGGACGAGCGGAAGAATTCGTAGAGACTTTTTTCAGTGTCAAACGGGAAGTGCACGAAGATGGGTGGTCAGAATTTAGTTAGAACGGCGTGCATTGAAAACTGGTGATGAAAATGAATCAATAGGGAAGATAAGATGCATGCATTGTATAGAAGAAATTACACAGATGCCACTGGCTTTCCCTGTGTATGTTCTCTGGTTGAAATTTTCTCTGATGTCTTAAACCAGTGTAGATTAGTTTATTCTGAATTTCTCGGAGAATTTATTCTGTAACCTTTTTTACCGGGATGTTTCATTCATATATTATACTAAATGGTGCGGCCAACAATCTTCTGATAATTTTCGTTTAAAATACGTGTTGGATTTGGCAGGTAAGCAGCGAGGAGGCATAAAAAATGAACCCATATTTTATTGGCCTCGTTGTTCCCGTTGTATTCACTTTCATGCTGCGGAAAAACAAGGATGCAAAAAGACGTGGATTGCCTGCTGATGTTGGTGGAGAACCAGGATATGCAATCCGGAACTATCGTTTTACTTCTCCAGTTGAAACTGCATGGGAAGGGATTTCAACACTTGCGGAATTGTTCGAGGAATCATGTAAATTATATTCTAGCAGACACCTACTGGGGTCCCGTGAGCTCATCTCTAGAGAGACAGAAGTAACTGAGGATGGAAGGTCTTTTGAGAAGCTTCATTTGGGAATCTACCAATGGGTTAGTTATGGCCAAACTTTTGAAGATGTTTCCAGTTTTGCCTCTGGTTTGGTGGGGATTGGCCATGAGAAAGGAGAACGTGTAGCAATATTTGCTGATACAAGGGCAGAATGGTTTATATCCTTACAGGTACTCATCCATTCGACTGGTATTCATCCATAATATCTCTTGGATAAATGCTTCTTTGCTTGCGTTTTGGTCTGTTGAAAATTTTACACCCAACTGTGGAGTTATTTGGTTCCATTCCAAGTATTTGAAGAGAGCCATTTAATGCAGACCTGATATGTGATTCTTATTTTTCGTACTCTTTAATATTCTGCTGACCATAGGCAAGGATTAGAAATTGGCTTGGTGGAAACTGAACCTTCAAAATCCATTCGACAGTTTATCACTAAAGATTGTTTTGATGTGTCCAGGATTTTAATCGTTTTTATCCTATTTAATCTGTGATTATATATTTCTCGCATGTTTTTCTATGATATTCCTGGGTAGTAGGACATCATTATAAGAGGGGACGCCATGTCATGACAGCTTTGCTTGTCACCTCGAACGTTGAGCTGTGAATATTGTTGGATAAATATATAAAAATGCATATTATTAAAGAACTCTATTATCCCAATGGGCATTCTCAATTATGAAAAATTAGTTGTTCACAAGTGAAAATGGTATTGATAAAAGTTGTAGGCAGACTATTGAAGTACACTGATGTTTGCCTATTGAATAGTTTTTTATCTAATTTTCGGGTTTAATGATATAATGGTAAACTATGAGAAGGTACTTGATAAAAAAAAAGGCTAGCTTCAACGAGATTATGAAGCAAGCTTACAATATTTGATCAACTAGTGTGATAACACTTTCACGAAGGCATCAAAGTTATTTTTTCTCTAAACAAAAAATTGCATAGTAGGGGGCGTAAATTAGTTCTGAATCCTATCATATGAAAAGAAAAAAGTGGAATGTTTGATAAAGTTTCAAAAATTAGTTCTGTTTTTTTTTTGCGTATGAATTTTTTATGAGTGGCAGAAAATCAGATTCCAGTGAGATTGATCATCATCGAAAATAATGTAGGTACGTGAGCATTAATGTCTATAAAAATCTTAGCTCAAACGTCACAGGAAGATTGTACATTCGAAAAATCTCTTTGTTAGGATGATTTTGGGATGTTACATTGGATTGTATTATTCAGATACCGTACCGGTATTTGGATTTTTTTCTTCAGTTTGCTAATTTATATGTTTCTTCTTGGATAGGGATGCTTCAGGCGAAACGTCACAGTTGTCACCATATATGCTTCCCTCGGGGAGGAAGCTCTTTGTCACTCATTAAATGAGGTTTCATCCCTCACACTACCTTTCTATTTAAGTTTTTGAATTTTGAATTTTGAGATATCATTTAGTTCCGTATCAGGATAAAAAGAGCAAGAACACCTTTAATTTTTTTAAAGGTCTGCGTTAAGTATTAGCATCTTTATCTTTTAGACGTTGTTTTTATTTGCCTCTAGTCATGGAAAAATGGGAAAAATTTCTCTGAGTATCAAAACAGTGTACGGTGAAAGATCTGACTTGACTCTCTTAATTCAGTTTCTTGCAGTTTTCTTTCCCTATAAAGAGTACTCTTCTACGTAATGAGAAAGTTCCCTTGTGCGAAGGCTAAATTTTCTTTTGTGTTGTTGGTTGGATATTATCAACATTAATCTTTAGCATCTATTTTAACGTTATTCCAATGAAGAACAACGGCTCAATAAACTTTAATACTGATACTTCAGTTTTCTTAATAAGATGCTGCGAGGATGTTTCTTCAGTGAGAAAGTAGATCCCCTGAAGTTCCACCTACAAGTTTCTGAGTGGTCGAAAATCCAGAAACTCAGATAAAATTCCATGGTGGTGCTGCAAATTAGTTTCTTGATTGTTCGTCATCCAGATGCTCGGCTAAACATCAATAGCAGTGACACTGAAACGCTTTTCGCTTTCCCGCTGCCAAATATATCAGCTGAAAAGAATGCTATTTGATGGTATATGTCTGCTAAATTATGTTGGATAGGTGGCGGAACTAATTGCTAGCTTAATAGTGAGACCATGGGCTTCAGTCTTCAACTTGCATTGTGTAGAAAAAAATCCAAAGATCAATATTCGGTGGAAAGAATTCACCAACTCGACCTCTTCATTTTCATGAACGATTCATGCCATACTTTTGACAAAAATGTTGGGTGAAATTATTTAAGAATTTATCTTTGATATGCGGTTCATTCTTGTTAAACGTAAAATTGCATTTTATTGTGCAAAAACCACATTTACCGTCCATTATTTTATATGGAAAGAATTTTTTAGCTTTCTCCATATGCTGAAGCTAAATATTTATTTATTGCCTCTAATATTCAATGGACATGTGCTGTCAATTTATTTTTGATTTTCATATGCTTAAAGTTTTGTTGGTCTTACTCTGATAGTGCAATGGCCCCTATCCGTGATTCAAAATCGTCTAAATTTTCCTGAAGCAAGAAAGTCCTTGTTGCCTTTAAAAAATCTTGTAATTCGTCAATTTCGTTTAGCATTTCTGCTTTAAACTTTTGTCTAGTCTCATATACAGAGGAAGCAGCAAAAACTTTCCTGTAGTCTCGTTTTCATTCGAAACAGCAGTCAACACTCAATTTCGTTCTTTCATTTTGATCATTTCAGACTGAGGTTTCAACTGTGATTTGTGGACGCAAGGAGTTCCAGAAATTGGTTCATATCAGTGGGCAGCTTGATACTGTGAAACGCGTTGTTCATATAGAAGACGAAGGCATTCCTACAGACGTCTCACTGG
Organism: Spirodela polyrhiza; assembly: GCA_024713555.1. NCBI lineage: Eukaryota > Viridiplantae > Streptophyta > Magnoliopsida > Alismatales > Araceae > Spirodela > Spirodela polyrhiza. Next base: position 2,177,691 of record CM046536.1, read on the forward strand.
CGGAGAGAAACACTAACTGGAAAGTCATATCATTTGCGGAAGTCAAGAGACTTGGCCGGGAAAACCCAGCTGGTGCACAATTGCCTGCTTCATCTGACATAGCAGTGATAATGTATACTAGTGGCAGCACTGGCTTGCCTAAGGTTTTCTCAACCACTGAAAATGTTATGAATGTATCTCATTCTGTACCAATGTCGTAAAAAATGCTCTAGTTAGATTATTTGACATTACTTGAAATTTTCACACCGAATCTCAGTGTTTTTATAAAGTTGGAATGATACTTCCTCTTTCTGGTTCTCATTTCTCAATTAATTAATTATATGGTAACGATTTAGGATAGTTTACAGCTTCAAATTAATTTGACTTCATGTTAGCAATAGATTTATATTAACTATCTACAGATTGTCTGACATAGTTAATGTTGAAAGTAGTTGTTTAAAGAATATTTTTAAGAAATCAAATTACTTTAGCAGAAATGTTTCATGCCATGAATCTCAAAATTTTTCTCTCATCAAAAGATATTGAAATTTTTTACGCCATCATATGTGCCGTGTCTAAAATGGCACAGGCAACCTAGTGATGGTATAGGACCCAGATTTAAAGCATCATATTTATGATGCCAATAATTGCCCAAAAAATCTACTGATAGCATATGGTTCCAGGTTTAGTAATTCATTCCATCGTTTTCTGTAAAATCTACTGATAGCATATGACCTTTCTTTTTGTTGTGGATCGTTTGCATTTTCTTCTGGAACTTAAAGTTTTTCCCCTGTTTTCCTTCTTTTGGACAGATTTCCGTCAAAATAAAGCCTAATCTCACATTTTCGTTGTTTTCTTTCAATGTCATGGATGGCTACACCGGCTCACCTTGTTTTCGCTAAGTTTAATGGTTTAGCTGCTAAAATGCAGCCAAGTGCGGAGTCTGTTTTCCAACTTTAGTTTTCAGTATGGATACCAGTTTCATACACAACAATATTGAACTATTTTTCCTCTTACTGGGTATCCCTTCTGACATCCTCTTCCCATAGGGCGTGATGATGACACATGGCAATGTATTGGCTACGGTTTCTGCGGTCATGACTATTGTCCCTGGGCTTCGTAATAAAGATGTTTATCTGGCATATCTGCCCCTAGCTCATATTCTTGAGCTAGCAGCTGAGGTATGGCTTGTTGGGCATTTCAATTTTTGTCCCAGTAAATTCCTTTTGTGATCTGGTAACCAACTGATTTCTTGAGGGTGGCAGGCTGTAATGGTCGCTGTTGGATGTGCTATAGGATATGGCTCCCCGTTGACTCTTACTGATACATCAAACAAAATAAAAAAAGGTACACAAGGTGATGCTTCAGTTTTGGCCCCAACACTGATGACTGCAGTTCCGGCAATCCTTGACAGAGTCCGGGATGGTGTTAGGAAGAAGGTAATCCACTTTTCGTGTGAAAACGTAGACATTTTATGTTTAATATCTCTTCAATGAGGCCTGGTGAAAGCCAAGTTTTGCTGACTTTTCAGGTAGATACGAAGGGGGGGCTTTCGAAGAAATTATTTGATATTGCTTACAATCGTAGATTGAGAGCAATCAATGGCAGCTGGCTTGGAGCATGGGGGCCTGAAAGGGTCCTATGGGATTTTCTTGTCTTTAAGAAGGTACGGGCAATTCTAGGCGGTCAAATTCGGTTTCTTCTGTCTGGAGGAGCCCCACTTTCTGGAGACACGCAGAGATTCATTAACATTTGCCTCGGGTTTGTTCCTTCTCACTGTCTTTTTTTTTCATTGAGAAGTACGATCCGTGGGTTCGTTTCTCTTCTTGAATTATATCCCAATTTGTATCTTACTCTGCAGACAAATTTTATGGTCACAATAGCTGAAAATTTCCAGGATTTTGACTGAATTTGTACAAAAATGGTGTGGATGGTAGAAATTATGCAGAATTGAACGCAGATCCATTGATGAGGTTTCTCTTGTTTGAAGCTTTAAATGGCAAATATTTATGTGAGGATTTTTCTTTTTTCTCTAGGGTCGCATCTAGAAGAAGCAGGACCACAATAGGAAAAAAATAAACATGAGAGACACATACTTTCCAAAAAGAGGGAGAGGGGGAGACTTCAAAAGAGGAATTGGTTCTTTGAAACTCTGGGAGAGTCTCAAATTGATGTTGAGCTACTTACATAAACCTACATCTTTATCAAAAGAAGCATCTGGGTTAAACCCCATGTTGACTAATGGTCTGTGGATTCTTGCAGCCATGAGCAAGGACAAAGGCATTAACAGCTCATAGGTTAATTATACGTTTCCATTCACAGGAGAACTATTTGGGACAGAACTATCATACTCTTTTGCGGGACAATTAATGGCGAGGGCTCATGGATTGTGTTGAAACTTTACCATTTGTTTTCAGACCAGAGATTACAAATTTAGAAAATTCTTAATCTTTTCTACCAGTGCATGGCTTTATGTTTCCTAGTCTTATGTTTTCAGGGCTCCAATTGGGCAAGGATATGGACTCACCGAGACCTGTGCTGGGGGAACCTTTTCTGAGTTTGATGACACATCTGTTGGTCGTGTTGGTTCTCCTCTCCCCTGCTCATTCATTAAGGTAACATACGAAGAATGAAGCAAATTACACTTGGTTTGAAGAGCCTTGCTGACTTTTCACATACTAGTATATATTTATATATAGTATATATTTTATCACTGTGGTAGCTTGTCATTTTCTCACTTGAGATGATCCGGTGCAAGCTGCTTTTCATGTATATATAACACTCGTCGGCAAAATAGTTCCTCATCTAAATATGAACATTCGTTATGTTGCAGCTTGTTGATTGGCCCGAAGGTGGGTATCTCATCAATGATTCACCGATGCCTCGGGGAGAGATAGTTATTGGAGGCCCGAATGTCACTGCCGGATATTTCAAGAACGAGGAAAAGACAAACGAGGTCTACAAGGTATAAACAGATGCTAATTTTAGATTTCATGAGTTCCTTCTTTCGTATTAGATAAAAATCATCAAATGGTTTAATCGGGCCTAAGGTGGATGAGAGAGGAATGCGGTGGTTCTACACTGGGGACGTAGGCCGGTTCCACCCAGATGGTTGCCTTGAGATCATTGACCGGAAGAAGGATATAGTGAAGCTTCAGCATGGTGAATACGTTTCCCTGGGAAAGGTACGGTCGTCAGACTCAATCTACCTTTTTGTATTATACTTGCTCTAAGTTCAGAAGGTTTCCTTATTCGTTGCCCTATCTCTTAAGTATATGGGAGGGAGATACATGCTAATGAATTAAAGTTTGTAGTCTTCCCAGTATGGCTGCCCGCTTGTAGAACTGGCCAAGGCCAAATGTGAGGCCCATTTTTTGTACGTTGAGTTTTTTTTTCGAAGATTACATAAACCAATGCGTAGTTTCAAAGTAATTAGGCGCCATATTTAATATTCTTAAATATCAGGCCCACTCTTACGCTTGTGATGCTTGGTGATATACACATGTATTGTGTCATATCCCCGTAAATCTTTACAAAATATATGATTAAATAAACGGTGGTTCCAAACTATTTTGTATCTATGGTACAAAGAAAGGGAGTGAAAATGCCACAAGATATATTATTGCTAATGGGCGAGTGAACCCATGAGTCTCTCCGCAGTGTACCTGCCCTCTCGCTTTCCTATATAGGAGAGAGACTCATCCAAATAGACTAAACTCTCTCGTTTCTCTCTGTAACGTGTCTTGCATTGCATACGTTTCACTGCACAGGTGGAAGCTGTGCTTGTGGCAAGCCCTTACGTGGACAACATCATGCTGCATGTTGACTCTTTCTACAGCTACTGCGTGGCACTTGTTGTTCCTTTACATCAGGCCTTGGAGGATTGGGCCAAGAAACAAGGGCTATCCTATTCTGACTTCTCAGATCTATGTCAGAAAGCAGAAGCTGTCAAGGAAGTCCAAGCGTCATTGGGACAGGTTTGCATCAATTTTTCATCTTTTGTTGAGGATTAATGTGCTTAACGTTAAATGAAAATCATGGTTTTTGAGGCATCAACTATGCAGCTTGAAAACTTGTGGGACCTATAATTAATTATTTACGGTGATAAGCGTACCATTATTCGGTTTTAGTGAATTTAATATCTTATGATTGTGTAGATTACCCACTGTTTGAATAATGCGTGAGGAATCAGTTAAGCTTTCATTGCTTTCCATCTACATGCCAAGACTTTTATATGAAGATCATGGTTTTTAAGGCATCTCCTATGTACTATGAAATCTTGCAAGGAACTTAATATTTATGATTTTTTAAATTGATAAGCATAAAATTATTTATTTATGATTTTAATATCCTTTGTATGCATGTATATATGTTGTATTTGACTACTGCATAATTAATTAGTGCAATCTTCACGATTTTGACCCTCTTTTCATATTTTTGTTATTAACTTAACATTCGTATTTAAATTTTAACTAGTGGAGTTTAGCCCCCTCTCCCTGTCAAAGTTAACCTTTGACTCAAATATTTTAAGGTAAGTCAAACTTACATGCATTGAAGCTATACTACAGAGGCCATTTCAAATCTTAAAAAGAAGGGTATTTTCTGTAATTAAGATTTTTCTATCCGTCATGAACATCACGGGTGCTAGAAAGACCCACGCTTGTTCTTATATGAATGGAGTGTTTGCATCCGACAGGCTGCCAAACAAGGGCGCTTGGAGAAGTTTGAGATCCCCTTGAAGATCAAGATCCTTCCGGAGCCCTGGACACCTGAATCAGGGCTGGTCACTGCAGCGCTCAAGCTCAAGAGAGAAGTCATCAAGAAACAATTTGCGGAGGACCTTGCCAAGCTCTACAGCTGAAACTGTGGCAAAAACTGCTACGTAGGAAAGTTTTGGCCCTCATGAGATTAGTGCTGGGTCTGCATGCTCCCTTCTGTCTTCCTTACTCTCTCCCTGCCCCTTGGCAATTCAGTCCGTCCTTATTTTCCCTCCCTAGCTCTGGTGTTATTCAAGCATGGACGTTCTACTTGTAGTGTAGCGGAAGTAAAGTGGTAGTCTCTCTCTCTCTCTCTCTCTCTCTCTCTCTCTATCTATCTATCCATCTGTTTCTTGAATCTAACCATATTTTCTCTTTCTAGTTTTGGTTTTATTTGGGCAAGAAGAATCCACTTGGGTTGTAGCTGAAACTAAGTGATAAAAGAGCATAGTCTTCCTCTCACTCTTGGCTGTTGATTTTCTCTCTAGTTTTGGTGTTATTCAAGAAGGAATAATCTGGTTCTGAGTTGGGGCCATGAATAAGTAGAGGGGGATGGTTAACAAGTCAAGTATGTTGGGTCCCAACTTAGCCTATTGTCTTTTTTCAGCTCGTCTCAAGAATATGCCCAATAGAGATAATTCACATAGCTTAACCCTGATCAGCAAAGTGACAATCAAGACCAACACAAGTGATTGAAGTTTCAAGTATGATTTGAGTCTCTCTATGACAAGGCAATGTTACAACTAAAGATTGACATAGTAGGTGAGTGTGTGATCCAAGGGTAGAAGATTAGTTGTCTAGATGAGATGAACTAAATCATGGGTTGTGATTAATGAGGAGGTCCATTTTTTTTATTGAGGTTGGCAACAGGGTTGAGGATATGTAACTTTACCTCAAGATCACCATCAAAGATTGACCCACCTCTATAATGATCATATTATGGTGACCTACAACTTTCTATATGAAAAAAATAAATATCTTGGCTAGGGTTGGTGTTGCATGACATATCAAGATTCTCAATTTGATAGGATAACCTAATTGATATCATGAGAAGGTTTGATAGACTTCATAGTTCTACTAATAGAGAACTTTGATGCTCTCATGGGGATTGTTTTTCAAATGAGAGTTCAATCATGAAGTTCTCTTTGCAAGTAGACCAAGATCCTACTTTATACTAGTGACAAATGATGATTAATATGGAGTGCATTTATTGCTTTCACAACAACTATGAGAGAGGTGATCAAGCTCACAAGGATAAACCACAAAAGGTAGGTGTTGGATTGGAGGCTTGCAAGGTTCACTATCGTGGATCGACGAGGCTCACATTCACATAAGAGATGTGCACATGGGCATGTGTGTGTTTGGAAGCAATGTGCATGGCAATGGTGGCCATTGCATTAAAGGATCTCCCTCATGAAAGTGTCTTGTTTAAGCCCTTCCAACCCAACTTCCACCTTGGCTTGAGGTGGATCATAAGAGCAAACTTGTGTTGGGCACCCATCCATTGCCATATCCATCTTACAAGATGTCACTTGTGTACCTCAACCAGTTTTGGAGAGTTCTTAGAGGCAAGACATATCTTTCATCCATGCAAGGATGAATAATATTGAACAAAGTGACTGTGAAGAACATATCCTAGATGTCCATTGTGAATGAGCTCTAGGACCACTTGTGAGCGGCATAATGGTACATGTCACTAAAAAGACTAGGAGAGTGACTATGGTCAGGTCTTGAATTAAAGATGAGATGAGCTAGGAATAATGTGAATGGGTAAGAAGAATTTTTTTATGTTCAATGGCCGCACCAACATCTTAGTGATGTTCTTCACATTAATGAGGAGAATGCAAAGTAGAACTGGCCCTATGGTAGAATCGTCAATGTCAGATGCTATTAACTATGCTTGTGTAGTTTGTCAAGGGGGCTATGGTTGTCTTAGATAAGTGAGAGTTGGAACGATGTAGGAGGGGGAGAGGGAGAGGGAGGGAGAGAGAGAGAGAGAGAGAGAGAGAGAGAGAGAGAGAGAGAGAGAGAGAGAGAGAGAGAGAGAGAGAGAGAGAGAGAGAGAGAGAGAGAGAGAGAGAGAGAGAGAGAGAGAGAGAGACGTATTCCATGTGAGGCCGGGCCAGATGGAGAGGGGGGGCCTATTAGGTCAGATTTATTGCCCCTTAGGCATGAACCGGGCCGGCTCAGGCTTCTTCGTCCATTAGTGCCCTCCTCACGGTAAATCCCCCACTTCCGACCGCTCAGGTCATCCGGCTCGACAGCCACCGCAGAAACCAATCGGAGCAGCGCGCAGTGGGCCAGCCGGACATTCAATCACACGTGCAGCTCTTAAAAGCCGAAAGGGACCTCTTTGAACCGGCCCAGTCTTTTGTGTGGCTGCCAATCCCATGACGTCACTAGTTTGCCCCGACATACCCCGTCTGGCCCAGATTGCACCCGTCAACTCTCTCTCTCTCTCTCTCTCTCTCTCTCTGGGGGCTGCTAGTGGATGCGGGGGAGGAGGATATAAAATATCAGGAGATTGAATATGAAGGATAATGTATTCACGTAACTATAATTACCGGCGGAGTAGTTCTGGTCGTCTGCATGGCTTTATTGGAGAGAGAGAGAGAGAGAGAGAGAGAGAGAGAGAGGGGAGGGAGATAGGACGTCTCTCTTCTCTCTCGTCTCTCTCTCTCTCTCTCTTCGGGGGTTGCCGGTGGATGGGGATTGCCAGATATAACATGTCACCGGCATGTAAGATAAGAGTCGTGAAGATTGTATATTTACGTAACTCGAATTACCGGCGTAGTTTGGTCGCATACATGGCTTTAATGCCACCCCAGCCACCCCAGCCACAAAGAGATAGAGAGAGGAGAGAGAGAGAGAGAGCGAGAGAGAGAGAGAGAGAGAGAGAGAGAGAGAGAGAGAGAGAGAGAGAGAGAGAGAGAGAGAGAGAGAGAGAGAGAGAGAGAGAGAGAGAGAGAGAGAGAGAGAGAGAGAGAGAGAGAGAGAGAGAGAGAGAGAGAGAGAGAGAGAGAGAGAGAGAGAGAGAGAGAGAGAGAGAGAGAGAGAGAGAGAGAGAGAGAGAGAGAGAGAGAGAGAGAGAGAGAGAGAGAGAGAGAGAGAGAGAGAGAGAGAGAGAGAGAGAGAGAGAGAGGAGGGAGAGAGAGGAGAGAGAGAGAGAGATAAGATGTCCCTCGTCCGACCTGTTTGTACTGATTCGCTGGAGTCTCCCTTCCAACATCCCCTTCCTCTTCCTCTCCGCCCATGAACTTCCTCGGAGAGGAGGAGACGAGGGGCCTCTGCGACGCCCATCCCCGCGAGGCGGTGGTGGGCGTCTGCGCCCTCTGCTTGAGGGACCGCCTCCTCCTCCTCCGGGCCTCTCGGCAGCGCCGCCTCCAATCGCCGGCGGCGGCCCCGCTCTCCACCGCCTTCCCCAATCCTCCGTCCACAAGGCCCCCCCTCGCCGCCCCCAAGCTCTTCTCTCTCGGCCCTCTCTGTCGCAACCCCGACGACGTCTCCGATGGCAACTCCCTCGTATGCCTCGATGGTAACATAATTCAAGATCCCCCCTCCCTCTCCCTCCCTCTCTCTCTCTTTCTCTCTCTAGACCTCGTCGATCCGACCGCAGACCACCGCCTGGTATTCATAAAGGGCAAATATCACCCACATCTCATACTGTCTCTATCTCTCTCTCTCTCTCTCTCTCTCTCTAGATTTACATACATTCATCTCATATCTGTATCTGATGTTTCTTGGGTGAGCAGACTCGTTCATATCGATCAGGTTCGAGGAAGACGGCCGCGCGACGTGGGCGGCGAACCCCAAGCCCGCCGCCGCAGCCGCCACCGGCGCTGCTGCGTCGGAGGAGCACGCCAGGCCGCGGGATGCCCTCAGGCGGATGGGGCGGCTACTCCAATTCTCGCGATGGCGACGGGCGAGCAAGGCCACGTGCCCGGCGGTCCCCCCGCGGAGGGCCGTTGAATCGGCTGAGGGGAGCGGCGGCGCTGCAGACGACCTCCGGCGAGCCCATCAGCTTTCCAGGGCGGCATTCTTCTAGTTTTTTTTTTTTTTTTCAGACAACTAAGCTCGAAAAATACCCAGAAAACGATTTAAATATACATGCACATAATATAAGATATCCATCCACCTTTGTACTGTGAGATTACGGGAAATGATTCATTGAAAAGGCATCCCACTTGAATGATGCTTTGACTACTGTAATCCGGATGTGGAAGCCTGATCTCTACCCTAAGGGTCAACTCCTTGTCATGGCATCGGAGAGTACATATACACAGGCTGACTGAAATTACCACGTTCGCATGCGTCAATCGTCACAATTATTTGACAATGAAATGCCCATTAAAAAAAATAGTTATGCCCATCTGTTTTGAAGGTCACAACTCTCCTTTTAATGGATATGGGGTGCTATTTTTCATAAAGAATCAACATATCACAACTTTGTTCAAAAAATCGCCAAATTATGTTGTTATATATCAATACCTAAAATAGCATAAAATTAGTCCAATAAATGGGTCAAGGGTCGTGTTTTTCTCTTGCTGCGTGGCTATCTAGAATCAGCCCGAGTTGGGTGACTTGAGCTTGGTTTGGACTGGTGGACGAACATGCCTAATAAAAGATGTCATCCAATACCCATAAATAACACTAATACAAGCAAGATGTCCATCCAATCCCCAAATAAAAAGGACAGAAATATGAAGTAACTCAACTAGTAGAATAGATCCTAAAGACACCTAATTTAGTCTTTCTTACGTCCAAACCAAGTAACTCAAGCTCTAGAAGAGATCCTAAAGACACCAAATTTAGTTTTTTTATTACGTTTAGAGGAAGTAACTCAAGCTCTAGAAGAGGTCCCAAAGACACCTAATTGTTTTTATTAGGTTCGAAATGAGGGGAAGCAACTCAAGCAGCTGTATAATCTGGCTCAACATCGGCGGCATCGGGTGTCCTCTTTGCGGAGCCTGAAGCATGGGAACAAAGTCAAGTCAGAGTAAACACGGCAGTGGAGGATGATATAAAATGGTGAGCAGGAACATGTGGACTGGATGATTTAGGGAGAAAATATATGACACTCGAGTTCATGGGTATTCTCTGATCCTGTAAGTTCATCATGGATATTCATCCCCATAAAAAAATGTCCTATTAATTTGAGTCCGTATTTTATTTTAAGAGCTTTGACATCAACTGAGATATACACTTATGCGCTCTGTGAGACGACGGGAAAGGATTCATTAGAATATGATTCCACTTGAACGATGTTTTGACCGCTGCAATTCGGATATGGGAGCCTGCTCTCCCCTCTACGGGTCATCTCTTTGACTGAAATTGCTACCTTCGCATGCGTCAATTGTCACAGTTATTTAAAGATTAAATGCCCATTAAAAATAATCAACATTCGCAACATTTCTTTTAGAAATGACCAGATTAAGCGTCGTGTTTTTCTCCAGCCACGCGGCTATCTAGGATCAGCCCGAGTTGGCAGATTTGTGCTTGGGCTGGAGCCGTCGACTAACGTGCCCTAAAAATATGCCAAACAGCCGCAACAACAACAACAACAACAACAACAACCACAATAATAATAATAGAAATAATAATAATAATAATAATAATAATAATAATAATAATAATAATAATCATAATCATAATAACAACAACAACAACAACGATAATAATAATAATAATAATAATAATAAAATAATAATAATAATAATAAAAGCAAGATGTCCATCAAATCCACAAGAAAAGAGTCTACGCCATTCAAATTAAAACGGCCAGAAAAGGGAACTAACTCAATCACCTTGAAGAGATCCTAAAGACGCCTAGTTTACTCTTCATTACGTTCGGAACGAGGGGGATCGTCAGCTCCAGAATCCGGGTCGACGTCGGGGTCGGGTGTTCTCTCTTTGGAGCCTGAAACATGGGAAGGAATTCAAGTGAGAAGAAACACGGTGCGGGAGGACGATGAAAATGCCGAGGAAGAGCACGTGGCGTAGGGATGTAGGGCAATCTATATGATGTCAAAGATTCTACTCTGCTCCAGTTCGTGGGTGGGTATTCTCTAATCCTGTCAGATGATTACGGATATCCACACGGTCCAAGTGAAAACCGGGGCATTATTTCTCATGGAAGCGTAAAGATTTGCACAGTAGGAGGAGGAGGAGGACGAGTAGAGGACTCGCCTTCTTCCGGCGAGGGTACTTCCAGGGGTCCCTCTTCTTTGTTCTTCTCCATCTGCTTCATCTCGTCGATGAGAAAAAAGTTGAAGCGTCCGTACTCTCGTATGTGATTTTCTGCGCCCGGCGATAGCGGTTCCTCGTCGCCTCGAACAACAGGGGCGGGGAGTTGTACGAAGGAGCCTTGTACCGTCATCTGGAAACCGGCGCTCTGGATCGCTGCGGAGCCGCCGCTTGATTCTCCGTTTTGGGGCGATGGCGAAATAATTTTGTCCGGTGTGCCGGAGAGGCGACCCCTGTAAGGTCGGAAGCCGGAAGGGGCAGGTGAGGGGAGATCTTGCCTGGCTCCCTGAATGCCATCACCAGGGGGGACACGTTGGCGAGACGAGGAGGGGTCCATCGCTGGCGCCGGCATTCCTGCGCAGGCTATGCCGAGAAACCCTAATGCCGGCATGGGGGGGGGCCGTCGTCCAGCTCCGGGGATGCCCAGCCCACCGTTCTCCGTCGTTCTGGGCTTCTTCGCGAGATGAGACGGAACGAAAACCGGGGGGCCGGGAACCACCTCCACCTGCCAGGGGCTCACCATCGTTCCGTTCTGTAGGCCATCTTGTTTGTCCCAGCTGACCTGATTTGAGTCAAACGAGGAGGACAAATCCAAGTCAGACGAGGAACAGCAGGCGCCAGTGCCCAGAAGAAGATCGATACAGAGAAGAAGAGCTAGCCGAGGGTCTGAGAAGTGAAAAGATTATCATGCTGCAATAAGATTCTAAAACCAGCTGGAAACGTAGCAAGTCACAAAAATATTCGCAGTGAAGATGCTATAAATGGCATGGAACGACGTAAGGTGGCGGTAAGAAGATACATCGCATGCGGGGAAAGACTAGGAAAATCTGTTTCGGGGACACACAGGAATGATGGCCCAAAACAATGATCTGGATGCACATCTGCCCTAGACCTGGACATCGCAAAAGTCAACTGCCGGGCCGGCTACGTACGAACAGGCTCTGGGAGGGCTTACTCTCGCTGTACTTCAATGGCGGGAAGATCCTATCCGTTCAGAGCTTCGGCACCGAGAACGCCCCGCCGTTGTTCGCATTGCTCAGCGTCAGGAGCTTCGCCACGGAGACTAGCTTCTCCTCTTCCCGTCCGGCGCCTTCAGGCGGAGCGCCGCCGCCGACGGGGAACGGCACCAGATCCGGACCGTAAGGTTCCAGTCGAATCTTGGCGAAACCTTCGTCGCTGCTCCGGTTCGCCAGGTACTGGACGTCGGCCATCCTGCAGAGGAACATGGAGAGATCTCTCCTACTCCACCAGCCAGAAGGCCCGGTCTGCGTGGCCGTGCGGTCAGTAGTAGACCGGCGTTCCCTCCGCCGGGATCGCCCCGGACCTCCCCTCACTGGCGTCCCAGATCTCGGGATCCACACTAAACCCCTCAACGGCGACAGCAGCGGCTGATTCAGAAGCCATTGCGCCGACGAAGAACAAGATGACGACTTTCCGGCATGGGTTCCTAGGAAAGAAACGAACGCAGAAGCGCCGCCTCCGCCGGAGAGGGAGAGAGCTCTTCGTCGGCGCGATAACTCCCGATTCAGCCGCTCCGGTTGAGGGGTTTAGAGTGGATCCCGAGATCTGGGAGGCCTGTGCGGGAAGATCCGGGTCGATCCGGTCGATGGGAACGCCGGTTTACTACTTACTGCAGGGCCACGCAGGTCTGGCAGACCATCTGCCTCGTGGAGTGGGAGAAACGCGCAGACGATCTCTCCATGTTCCTCTGCAGGATGGCCGACGTCCAGTACCCGGCGAACCGGAGCAGCGATGAGGTTTCGCCAAGATTCGACTCGAACCTTGCGGTCCGGATCCGGCGCCGCTCCCCGCCAGCGGCGGCGCTCCGCCTGAAGGCGCCGGACGGGAAGAGGAGACGTTGGTCTCCGTGGCGAAGGTCCTGATGCCGAGCGATGCGAACGACGGCGGGGCGTTCTCGGTGCCGAAGCTCTGAACGGACAGGATCTTCCCGCCGTTGAAGTACAGCGAGAGTAAGCTCTCCCAGAGCCTGTTCGTCCGCGATCTGCATATTTCACTGTGTGCCACCATGTCATGCCCATGACAACCATAGGCCTTTACACACGTCATGCATGTCCACTTGTGACAATGCACACAAAGCATGCAAGACATCATGTTAGTTCACCCTCTGTGTGTATACACACAAGTTGGCATGCTCATGCTGTATGTATGGTTCCACTCCCAAACTGTTTTTAGTTCGAGGTTGTCACACTTGTTCTATGAACGTTTTAAGTTAATCATACTGATAGATTTTGAGCGAACATACAAATTTTACGTGTATGATTCTACAGTTTGGACAGGTTGTGATCTAGTATCTAACCAAATCAAGTTTTCCATAAACTTAGATAGCCCACTCTTCCTTAAAGCCTTGTAAGGCTATCTGAGATAAGCCGTCTTTTCAGTATTGGTCACAAAAATAAAAATAATAACCGTTTCAAGTTAACATTTTATTTCAATAAAATAAATGAAAAATGACCTACTAGTTTGATTGTCATTCGGTTCCTTTCATAATGAGTCCGTATTTTATTTTAAGAGCTTTGACATCAATTGAGATATACATTTATATATCTCTGACCTACTACCTGTGCTCGGTGAGGCCACAGGAAACGATTCATTGGAATAGCATCCCACTTGAATGATGTTTTGACCGCTGTAATTCGGATATGGGAGCCTGCTCTCTCCTCTACGGTCAACTCCTTGTCATGGCATCGGAGAGTACACATACACAAGTTGACTAAATTGCTACGTTTGCATGCGTCAATGGTCACAGTTATTTGAAGATTAAATGCCCATTAAAAAAATAATCAACATTCACAGCTTTGTTTAGGAACCGACCAGATTATGTTGATATATATAATACCTAAATTAGCACAAAAGTAGTCAAATATATGGGCTAAGGGTCTTGTTTTTCTCCTGCCACGCGGCTATCTAGAATCAGCCCGAGTTGGTCGATTTGGGCTTGGCCTGCAGCCGGTGACTAACGTGACCAATAAAAGATGCCATCCGGTCCACATAATGATCATAATAAAAGCAAGATGTCCATCCAATCCACAAATAAAAAGTCTACAACATTCAAATTAAGAAGGACAAAAAAAGGAACTAACTCAAGCACTAGAAGAGATCTTAAAGAAACCTAATTTAGTCTTTATTACGTTCAAAGAGAGGGGGATAGTAACCGTAAGCGGCTTCAGACTCCGGGTCAACGTCGGCATTAGGTATTCTCTTTTTGGAGGCTGAAACATGGGAACGAATTCAAGTGAGAAGAGACAAAGTGCTGGAGGATGATGAAAAATGCTGAGCAAGAACAGGTGGCGTAGAGATGTAGGGCAATCTATATGTTGTCAAAGATTGTACAGTGCTCGAGTTCATGAGTATTCTCTAATCCTGTAAGATGATTATGGATATCCATACGGCCCAAAAACCCTAATGAAAACCGGGGCATCATTTATCATGGAAGCGTAAAGAACTGAACAGTAGATGGAGGAGTAAAGCTCTTGCCTTTTTCCGGCAAGGGTTCTTCCAGGGTTTCCTCTTCCTTGATCTTCTTCATCTCCTTCATCTCGTCGATGAGAAAAAAGTTGAAGTATCCGTACTCTCGTATGTGATTTTCTGTGCCCGGCGATAACGGTTCCTCGTCGCCTCGAACAACAGGGCCGGGGAGCTGTACGAAGAAGGCTTGTACCGTCAACTGGATACCGGCGCTCTGGTTCTCTGCCGGCCCGTCTCTTGATTCTCGGTTAAGCGGCGGCGAAGAAATATTTTCGTCCGGTGCGCCGGAGAGGCGACCCCTGCAAGGTCGCAAGCCGGAAGGACCAGTTGAGGGGGGACCTTGCCTGACTCCCTGGATGCCTTCATCAGGGGAGACGTGTTGGAAAGACGTGGAGTAGTCCATCGCCGGCGCCGCCGTTCTTGAGCGCGCTGCGCCGTAAAACCCTAATGCCGGAATGGCCACGGCAATGACCTGCCGTCCAAGTGCGGGGATTTTTAGCCCACCGTTCTCCGGCGTTCTGGGCTTCTTCGCGAGATGAGACGGAACGACGTTTTCTCTCTCTCTCTCGCTCGCTCGCTCGCTCGATCGCTCTCTCGGGTCGTTTTATCCGAATGAGCGAGGAGGGAGCAGCTGAACCCTCTTTAGATCCTAGCTGATAACAAACGGCGGACTATGCGGGGTTTCTGGTAGAGAAGTCAGCCATGCTATCCGTTTTGAAAAATAGAAAGACAAAAATACCCCTTGTTTCTAAGCGCACGCGCTGCGTAAAATACCCTGACTACGCTACGATGAAGGACAGAGAGAGTCTTTACGCCCCGTCTCCAAGTCGTTATTTTTTGAACCATTTTCTAGAGAGAGAGAGTCTGATGATAAAAGACAAGTCAAAGAAGTCAGATCAGAAAGTATTTAACCAATTTTTCGATAATAAAAAACTATAGGAATCCGTCCAATATTTTTTAAAGCTACTTAGAAAAATAATCACAGAAAAAAGGCCGGAAGACAATTTTAATACAATTTTTTAATTCATAACGAATAAATGAGTTGGAAATGTGTAGAGAGAATAAAAAACTGAGAACTGTAGTTCTACATTATAAGAAGGGCATACATGTCAATTTTCCAGGGCAGCTGCCAAGTAGCTGCTTTTTGCCACGTGGCTTCAAAGGAGTCCTCAGCGATTCGTTATGGCCGAACTCCACGGCGAGGAGAGAGCCGTCGGGAGAACTCGGAGCGGAGAAGGGGAACGGGCCTGCTCCTTCCTCCAAGAAAGGAGGAGATCTGACGGCTTCTGCTTCCATCTCCGCCGGCGCAGGGGAGCTATCGCTGACTTGCTGTGGACCGGTTGTGGCCGACGCCATGGCTCAGAGAGAGAGAGAGAGGAGAGAGAGAGGAGAGAGGAATGAACTAGATGCGAGAAAAAGACGACTTATTCGATAATTAAATGAGTTGGGGGGTCGTTTCAGAAGAAAGCCCCCATTTTTCCACAAAAAGAGAAGGTTTCAGAGAAACAAACCCCTGATTATTCAGAGAGTAAGTGATGACGTGGAGAATGCCCCTTGGTTTTTCTTCTAAGCAGCCTACGTGGAACGGGCCTGGGTCGAAATCTGACCCGCGAGGATCCTCAGTCGGCCCGCGATTGGCCGGCCCGCGATGAGAGGATGATGCCGACGATGAGGCCGTAGAGGGCCAGCGCCTCGGCAAAGATGAGGATGAGGATCATCCCCACGAACAGCTTCGGCTGCTGAGCGTTGGCCCTGCAAGAACACAGACTCGACCCTTTCAGCAGCCTTTAACATCAAAACAAGAGAAGCTTTTTATCACCGTCAACAGAGAGAGAGAGAGAGAGGTTCAGGGTTCATTTAGAACAGGAGAGGCTAGATAGATAGATAAACAGATAGAAAGATAGAAAGATAGATAGATAGATAGCGAGAGAGAGAGAGAGATAGATATATAGATTGCGAGAGAGAGAGAGAAGAATGAGAGGGAGGGAGAGAGACGGACAGAGAGAGAGGAGAGAGAGGGACAGGAGAGAGAGAGAGAGGAGAGAGAGGGAGAGAAGGGGGAAGAGAAAGAGAGTGAGAGAGAGAAGGGGAGAGAGAGAAAGAGAGAGAGGGAGAGGGAGAGACAGAGACAGAGAGGGAGAGGGAGAGGGAGAGACAGAGAGGGAGAGGGAGAGAGAGACAGAGAAGGAGAGAGAGAGAGAGAGAGAGGAGAGAGATTCAGGGTTCATTTAGAATAGGGGGAGGAGGCTGAAGATATAGAGTTCAAGGTTCCTATTCCCATAACTACTCCCAGCTAATTCCTGCTCACTGGTCTACGCCCAAATTGGTGAACCTTCCTCAAAAGTTCTCATTCTACAGCGCAAATCCCGACGCCAAGTACTTATCTACAAGAGGGAAAGCTTTTCTCCAAGGCTTTTGGGATCTGGAAGGCCAAGATAGAACACAATAAACATTCTAAAAACGGAAAAAAAAACTGATACATAAAAGGCTACCACAATTCCCTACAATCACCTTCCTAGAACAGTCTTAAGACCATGATATCCATACATCATCATACTCAACACCATCATCGTATGCTGAATGCACTCAACGAACCAAGCGCAACCAAATCGGATCTTGGACATGGTGTCAGTAGTCCATGGCATCGACAAATCATCATGCCCACGATAATCATTCCCAGATTGAGCCTGATGTGCGAGATTCTTCATATAATTGTATCACGTCTGTCTGATATTTGTCAAAAGATCTTGTCAACCAAATCGAACAGAATAACACGCTCTAAGCAAAAATAGCTCATGCTGCTTCTTCCAAAGATGGAAGAAGCATGAGAAACCTTATAAAATTGTAACACTACAGGTACCCCTGAGGTTTGGCCATGCTCCTGAATTGGTCATCGATGTGTTACAAGGCAAAAACATCACAATTATGCAACACATGAATACATAAATGTAAAGAATATGACGCTCACAGTATGCATGCACACACAGAGACAGAGATGATAGAAAAGGTTGCATCAGTCGGATGTGGTCGTCTCTTAGTAATTACTGCAAATGGCAGACAAAAGAAAGGGGAAAAAATTTCCCCTTCCATTGACAGGCAGTGTTTGCGTAATAGCAATCATCACCCAGGCAGTGCTTTTCTTGTGTAATTATCCTGGAGTATAAAATGCAATGAAATAAGAAGTATTTTGTATTTTTCTAATAGTATCATTAGAGAAATAATTGATTGAGCAAGCATGACACGCGAACAGACTTTCTCCACATCTGAGGAATTTCGCTAAAACTTTATTTTTTTCAGTAATTGATGGGATAAATAAAAGTTGATCTGTAGTTCAATACGCAACACTCATAAGAAGATCAAGAAGAGAATGAGATTAAGACATGAACAAACAGATACAAAGATCAGAAACCAGGAGGTTCTATGCCTTAAAAAAAATTAGATTTACTCGATCCCAAAATAGACCTATAAACTATCGGTCCTCGAGGCCCCTTTCAAGTATTTTCGTCCTGCAATTCTCTTGAAAACTGCTGCGAATCCATGAGAAATATCCCAAAAACATGATTTGTGTGTTTCCAAGGCCAATCAGCGCCGCAAATAAACCACGATGATAAAGAGAACCAAGACGAAAACTAAAGTGTTCAGATAAATCAATCTCATCAGATCCAGACTCAGAGAAGAAGAAAGAGTTACCGGACTCCGGCGTCCCCCACGATTCCGATCGCCATCCCTGCGGAGAGCCCAGCGAGACCGCAGGCGAGGCCAGACGAGAGGTGGGCGTAACCGTCGAATAAGTAGTACGACTTCGCCTTAGGGTTTATCCCTGTGCTGATGATAACAGCAATGATCAATCCATAGATCCCGAGCACTCCAGCCATGACGACGGGCACAATGGACTTCATCACCAACTCCGGCCGCATCACACCCATTGACGCGACCCCGACACCACTCTTCGCCGTTCCATAGGCCGCCCCCATGCCTGCAAACCAAAACGGCGTCAAAACATCCCGAATTGAACGCCAGAGATCGATCCTGAGGGAGATCGGCAGGGGTGCTCACAGGAGAAGACGAGCGCCGCCGCGGCACCGAGGAAACCGAAGAACGGAGCCGTCTCATCGCCACTGAAGTCAACCCCCGGCATCTTCCCCGAGGTCCTAGATCGCCGCAAATCCTGCTTCCTACTTCCTATCTATTCAGCTTCCTGCCTCCGATCCTCCACTCTCTTCCCCGTCGGCGAACAGATCGACGACGGAGCACAGAGATCGCCGAGTCGGTGATGAGGATGGAGGCTGCGCCCGAGAGAAGGAGATGTTGTAGCCACCACCTGCCGCTAAAAGGCCCTAATCTTTGACACAGTTGCAGGTTCTACCTTCGTATCTGGGGCGGGCCCTTTGGATAGAATGGGCATTTAAAATTTTCTCTCTCTCTTCCCGCCCTCTCCCTCTCTCTCTCTCTATCTCTCTCTCATGTGATATTATTGATGGTCGTCGTCATCGTCGGACATTCAGACATTTTTTAATAATTTCACCGGCAATCGTAGAGTTGTACCCTTCGTCCCCCATTTTTTTATTTATTTGCATTTTGAGGAAGCTCAGTCCCTGAGCCGTGAGGGCCGTGCAAAAAAGCCCGAAACCTAAAAGGGGTGCCCCGGGCCGGGCCCGGGCCCGTCTCTTCAGTAGTGGTGAAAGGATAAAAAATAACCGTTCGCGCCAAAAGGATATAAAGGCGAGTCGGGAGAGGGGGAAGAGGCGGGAGAATGGAGGAAGTGGGAAGATGGATCGAGACGGACGAGAGCGCCATGGAGATGCTCGCCAGGACCCTCGCTCAGCGGCCATTTCTCCTTCTGCCGCCCCTCCATCGTGTCCCCCTCCGAGTCGGCAATGTCGTCGAGATCGTCGGTCCTTCCTCTTCCGCAAAGTCGGAGATCCTGCTACAGGTGATCACCGTCTGTAACAGCGGATGTCGGGCACACTTGGTATCTGCGCGCGTTTTTTTCTAATGGTGGGGATATCTCTGTAGGTAGCCGTGAACTGCATCCTTCCTAAGGACTGGAACGGCGTCCACTTCGGCGGCCTGGAGCGGCTTGTGGTGTACTTCGACCTGGACTGTCGCTTTGATGTGCACCGCCTTTCTCATGCTCTAAGATTTCGGATAATGGAGGCCTCGGGTAAATTTATTCGAATCTAGGTCGCATTTCCTGTCCCTTGTTTTGCTATTTTGTTCAATTGCGCACTGGTGTGAAACATGTAGTCGAGTTGTCTATTACGACGACGAAAGTATCGAACGGACGTGAAACGGTCGGTCCACCTAAAATGGTGAAATTCAGGGACTTGCTTCTGCTTCTTATTTAAAAGATCATGTCATGATGGGAAATATGTGGATTCATAACCTCAAGATTGTAAAAAAGGTGCGGGTATGTCTTCCTCTTCTCACACGATGAACACTACTTATAACGTACATTGTGAGTGATATTCGGTCTTCCTTGTGGCTAAAATGGCCCAATTCATGGATCCACATCAGCTATATGCCAAAAATAACAAGAATCGCCCAGATGCTATGATAATGTTGGAATACAGTTTGTAGTTGACTCGTGGAATTGATACTCGATTTATCAAACAGGATTTATCAAAGGGGAGCTCCAAGTTGGATCACAAAATTTTCACGAAACCGTGGACCCTTCTCCTCATAATAGCGAGGAATTGTTTCTGGCTTGCATGAGACGCTTCCTGTACATCAGATGTTACAGCAGCTCTGAATTTTTGTCGACTCTAAAGGTGAGAATGACGGTTAACCCTGATCCACCATTTGAATTTACTTCTTTTTTCATTTTCCTGTCATATTTAGCAGTTATGAATTTACTTGTTCAGTCAGTCTGACTGGATGTGAAAATTACTCATAAATTTCTTGTTCAGTCAGTTCTGATAGATATTTCTACTTGTGTACAACTTTGCCGGCGATAAACTAGTTTGCATCGATATGTTTCCTATCTTTCTCTGAGGTTTATGCCATAATTTGTATGCAATTATTTATCTTTACTTTCATAAATTCTAGACAATGCGGTACCGGATTCAAAAAGAAAGTGAAGCTCAAGGCGTTCGTGTTCGTTTCCTCATGATTGATAGGTCTGCAACACTGTCCTCATCCTCTTATATATGGAGACATTGAATGTATAATGCTCTTTTTTTTTCTTAAATGAACATGGGCGTTGGTCTAAGTAGATAGGCTTTCGGAAGGAAGGGTATGAGCTACATATCTTTTAGGTTTCTCTATCAATTCAAATTTCTGGTAAGTGTTATGTGTCTGTTCTAGTCATTGGTACCTGGAAGGAAATAAAATTGTTTTCTGGGGAAACATCTGGTTAATTCTGGCGAGTCCTGGATTAGAAGAATCAAAGTAACGGTACCATATGCCGCCGATAGTTGATCAGTTATGCTCTACATCAACCTTGGAAGCCACAGTTTTGCCTACTTGCTCGTTTCAACTGGCTTCAGAAGGAGTGATTGTTCTCTTATTAAATTTGTGGGGCTCGTTTGCCTTCATTAACGTGTATATAATGTTTTGTAGTGCATGACCTTGTTCACTAAATTCCTCGGATGTGGTTGAAATGAAATACAGGCAACATATCGTTCAATACAAAATAAAACGTGTGATCCTCATAGATTATACAAAAACCATTGTTTGCTTTTAGGTTGCGCACACTCCATCTATGTTGTTGACATGACAAAGGCCACAAGTTGGCCTGAAAAATGAAGGGGCGTGTTGAAAGGAGTTCCACATCGACTGTTACGAATTACGGTTATATTGAGAGGCATGATTATTGATTTTGAGCTGGGTGCTTCCAATAATTTTAATTTATGGAATATCATCTTATATGCAGACATTTCTTGGCTATTAATCGTCTCAATGTGCTATTAGCTGCTATCACAATGGCTTTGTGTTTATTCATTCATTTAAAGTTATTTGATTCTATTTCTTCCAGCATCAACGCTTTTTATTGGATGGATCGAGCATCCCAACCATTGCAGTCTCCTGGTGATAATAGGTGATTATTCCTGTGACTCTTTTAACTCTACGTGAACTGTTGGCGTTGTTCAGTAGTCCTAAATAGCCATTTTATTTTCATGTTAACATATGAAATTAACTCATCATGACACATTTTCATGATATAAATTTTACACGTCGGTGCTATTCCTTAACAGATATCAATATACATCATTCATGTGCCTTGAAAGCCATAACAGAATTTTTTTACAAATTGATGTGTAATTAGTTGTGGGGAGGTTTCTCTTGTAACTTAAATCTGAAAATCGGATTGTTGGAATGGAATTTATCCAGGTCATTGGTAAATCCGAAGCTTTTTCTTGAATGCAGAAAATTCAAGTTGACAGGATAAGTAAAGATGACTCCTAAGTAAATTTTAATCTGCTATTTCATCGTGGTTTAAACAACTCAAGGATGCTTATGTAAACGACATTTTGATGCGTGTGCGAACAATCTTGTACTTCTCGTGTTACCATTTATCTAAGCACCTTCTAAAGTCTGCTTATGTAAACTCATGTTTTCTTGGATTGGTATTAAATCTGTTGATATGGTACTATGCGCGTTTATTGGAATTATTCTCCAAGTTCCCTGAGTTTTTCAAGCCATATATGTGAGTCCTAATGCCACTCTTTTTTAGCCACCAATCCTACCTTGCAAGTTTGACTCATTTAGTTCTTCACTGATTGCCTCTGTACTTGGACATCATTACTACTGTGTTCGCAAAATGGGGATCAGATAGCAAATCGGTGAAGGCAGAAGCACATTTTGACTCAATGCACTTCTTGGCTTCTCCTTTCGCACTCTTTTCTTGTTTTCTTGTGCTCGTGTTTATTGCGTATGAGTCCATCTTCAGTTTTATGATCATTTCTATGCCATGGTGCCTAATTTTTCAGGAGAAACTTCTCACTTCAATGTATAACAGAATCAATTGTTCTGGAAATCGGTAGGCTCTTGCAGATCGAACCAATGCTTGTCCTAGCTACAAAAGCAGCGATTTTAGGAATTGAGCTTACGAGAAACGAGCCAAGAAGGTCTGTAGATCGAGTATAATAATTTCTCATATTTTTCTTTCCATTCTGCTTTTCTTTTTATAGAAAAACATTCTTGTTTTTGTTTCTGCTTGAAAGCTATGTTAAATTTTAGTTGCAGTATCAGAATAATCAGCAAGTTGTCAACTCGACTGATGAAGCTAGCTATCGCGTGAAGCCAAAATAACCCACATGTTCCCATAGGCTCATCAAGTGATCAATCAGCAATCCTTGGTCTATCTTGTTGGATAAAGTCAAGGAATTTTGAGCGTCAAAGCAGTTCATTTAGTCTACAAGTTTTTTTTTTAATTTACATTGCACAAAAAAACACTTCATATTAGCTTTTAAAATTTTACTTGTTTTCCAGTATATTTTACGATATTCATTCATTCTTATACAGTTTCTTCTAAAATTTTACATATTTCTGTAAATGCCGTTTCAAGCCTGTGTTTCATCTTTATAGAATTGATCGGAAATTCAATTTCCTTTAATGATTAAGTGGCATTTAAACCAATTAATACAACGATCTGTCATCTCATGCTATAGGTCATCTGGGAAGTGGCCCTTGGAAGAAAACTCTGGCTCAAATAGAGAACATGAGAAGTATCGTGAGTTCATGCCTTCTGCTTGGCAGGTCTTTGATATCTTCATTTCCCTTTATTGTATCCGGGATATTACCATAAATGCAGTCCGACGTATCTCAGACCTCTTGACATATCATGTTCATCGAATCACCTTGGAGCACTTAGATTATGCATCTTCCATGTGCTCGATCAAAGCCATAATGTTTTCTGCCCCTTCTCTGGTTGGTTAAATTATTCTAGAAAATGCCATCTCTGGGATCCCCATCGTGGCGAAATTTAACTCCCTAAGGTTTCCTAATTACACGTTTATCCTTTATTGATTGCAGGCCTTTGTCACACATAGGGTCCTTCTGCGAGTTTCAGGTTTCCTCTGGAATTTTTCAATATTTACCCGTGCAATATAATTATCTTCCCTCGGTCTTTATTCCTCTATAATGATTTCATTGATCTCCTATTTTATCTAAATAAAATCTTCTCTTCTGCAGAGGAAAAAAATCATGACGATGTAGATGGCAAACTCCTCCCAATCTACATGTCTCAGTGGGTGCTGCCACCGCTGAACTATTCGGACAAGTTTTATGTTACTGATGTAGGTTTCTTTTTTTTGCTGCTTAATTATTTTCGATATCGGTCCGAATCATTGACAATAACCATGGTTTTAATTTTTTTATTTAATTATAGTTTCCGCTTGCCCTCCACGTTTTCGGCTTACCCATTTGACCATTTTTTTCTATTTTCGCTGTTCTAGACAGGTATTTCGATGATGTCTTAAAGCATGTCCATGTGGGACTCAGACAAGTCTTTCTCCAAACGTTGACTTCCATCCACCTCAAGGTTGGTTACACTTCCATCTCTGTTCTCCAAGGTCAACTGTGAAGTCTAAAGTTTATGCTTTGAAGGGGGTAGATCTTGATCCATGCTTGAAACTCTCAGTGCGTCCAAGTGCAATTATATTGTCTCCTAACGCGGCCAATACACTACATCAGCGTGCTGTCACATGGCAGCCTGCTGACGTATCATAACAGCTGCGTCTGGCGAGACACCATTGGTGGTATTTTATTTTATTTTGTTTTATTTGTACCCTAGTGATCTTCCATTTCAGGAAAATCATTTTGGATGATCTTGGGCCACAAGGAGTAGCCAGATTTCTGAAAGGGTGTAGATATTTTGTGTTATAATCTTTTTATCCTCCGAAATGCTTAAAAAATATATATAAGAAATTCGATGCATTATAATTTTACCCATCAGTAAGACCCAGAAAGCAGAGTGATATGTACACAGATAGATAGATAGATAGATAGGAGGTTGATGGTTGGCATGAGTGTTAAGATTGAGGAATGGACCAGCTATCCTGGCCTCCTCTCTCTCTCTCTCTCTCTCTCTCTCTCTCTCTCTCATCTATCTATCTATCTATCTATCTATCTATCTATCTATGTGTACATATCACTCCGGTTTCTGAATCTTAGGGAGAGAAGAGAGAGAGAGAGCTGCTGGCTTGATTATAATGCTAAGTATAGAAAGTGGGCCAGGCTAGGACAGACTCTGGACTCTCCCAGCCCACTATATTCCCCCATGAGATTAGTTAACTGAAAAAAGCTTGCAATTTAGGTATTAGACTTCTGCAAAGCCACCAACTTCCAGAGAGAAATCTTCCAATACAAGTGCAAAAACAGCCTGAGAGTTGCATCATTCCAAGGAAGAATTGAAGGGGGAAACCAGTCTAAAAATAGAAGAACTGAATTTACTTCAGAAAATCAACAAACTATGATCTGGGGGTGGGGAAAGGGGGTGAAATTTAGTTGACCCTGTGTTTGACCAAGCGTTTGTGGGTTGACCATAGTCAACCTGCACGATCTAAGCTAGGAGGTTTAATGCACCTCTCTTGCTGGAAGAACACTACTGAAAGTAGGGAATCTTTCTGGATAATTATAGGAATAAGACGTAGATTAGCCACATTAGGTACCTCTCAGTCTGTTTACATCATGTAGGAGATGGTCAAATCTCCAAAGTTCCAAGTGTCCTTCACAATCAGTAATTCTAGCTAGAAGCCCAAATCAATTCCAAGAGCCCTTCCTTCCCAAGATGACCCGATTGCTCATCTCAAACGGGGCAGAAATCTGGTCAAAGAAATAGCCCAGTAAATCTCCCCACCATCTTCCTTGTATAACCCATGATGCCAGGTGCAGTCAGGGATGCAGAAACCAGAGTGGAAGCGGGTTCACTTCTCTGCGGCTCTCAGGGCATCGCCCAGGTTAACTCTCAAGGTGTTCCTCATGGTCTTCCTCCCAATTCCTCCATTGCCTGTTCTCATCATCGCCGCAAACTCACTGTAATCTATCTGTCCATCCTGCCAACAGAGAACAAGCCCATCCGCAGATTTCAGTGAGAGGAATTCCCCAAGAGGAAAAATTAAATCTTGGTACCCATCAGAGACACAGAGAGAGAGAGGAGAAAGGCTGACAGTGGAAAGGGTTTTGCACACATGAGATAGTGTGACTTGGCATTTGGTAAATGGCCACTAAAGTGAGGTCGAAAATGGGATAAGGATGATTGATCATAATTGTATCAGAAGGCCAACAAAAATGGAAGCTTGGTGATTTAGTAGGGCAAACAGTCCAAGGAAAAAAAATGGAGGGGCTTGTACAATGGAAGGATTTTTTCGGGACTAAAAAGAAAGAAAATACTAATGGACCGTCCAAATGATGGTGTTTAGAGAGAGAGAGAGGGGGGGGGCTCTTCCTTAATCCAAGCATTTTTTCAGGACTAAAACAAAGAAAACACTTAAAAACCCTATTAGTCAAGCTTAGACAGACTTTATGCTGTTTAGAGAGGGACAAAAAATAAGCATGGAATTCCTCACAGGGCAAGAGAAAACTAACATTGTTTTGGTCGATTTCTCTGATCATCTCGTCGAGGTGGACATCACTGAGCCCAAACTCCCGGCAAGCCTGCTGGAGCTCATCGATGGTTATATACCCGCTCGAGTCCTTGTCGAAGAAGGAGAAGGCTGAGATCAAGTTCTCCTCCCTCTCAAGCTTGTTCATGTGGACCGTAGCAGCAATGAACTCTCCATAGTCTATGCTCCCATTGTTGTCTATATCGGCCTGCCCAAAGGGTTCGCCCAAAGAATCATTAGCCATCACCTGCCTCTCCTCACCTCACTTCAAGCTAGGTTTTCTCATCGACCCAGAAAAAAAAAAACTTATTTTTTTCTCTGAAGATTATGTGGCCATGGCAGGAGAAGTGTCTGGTTGTAGAAGACGATTGCTCACTCACCGCGTCCATGAGAGCCTGGATTTCTGACTCCATCAGCTCTGAGCCTACCCTTTTGAGGCCGTCCTTGAGCTCATCGAAGGTGATCGTTCCACTGTTGTCGGTATCGATCATTTTGAAGAGCTCCTTCAGCCCACCGATCTCCTCCTCTGACAGTCTCTCTGCTATAACCTGCAGAGACAGCACAGGGAGATCCCCCGTTGAGAAGCAGGATCTTGGCCTATGACTTGCTCCAAAAATAGAATAGAAATAGAGGAAGCACAGAAGAGTTTTCAGAGTATCAGGGCTTCCAAACAGAAACCAATGAACGATAATTTCACATTTTTATCTAGCTATTTCCAATGCAGGACTATGGGACTATTCGGATAACCCACTCCCCCTTTTTACTCACTGGCTTTTCTGGGTAGGTTAATATCAGCCACCACATCTGACATCATGTTTTGGAACAATACTCAGGGTTAATCAATAATATACATAGTTTAATCTAACTACATGATGCAATATATTTTTTTCCAGTGCGGATCTATTATAGGTTTCCTGAACAGTTAACGCTAGTTACATGTTTGCATCTAATTATGTCCGTCCAATGCAGGGTTACTCTAACAAGTTACACCTTTTCTTTCTGCCCTCTGTGAGATTGATACCAACCATTGCCTCTGGTACCAGGTATAAAATGCGGCGTTGACCTCAAAATTAGTCAATAATCTACTCATATGCTCGCATTATGCCAATGTGGGACTGTTCTAGCAAGATATAGTCAACCCACAAGAATTTATGACCTCCAGGCCAGGAGAAGTATCTGCTTGATGAAGATGAATACTTGTTTCCTCTCTGAATCATCCTAACCCACCTCCAATCAGATGCAAAGAACAAGAATATGAATCACCAACTTCCTAATTGATCCATCCCACCTCTCCGTAGACTACCATGTCACCGTTTCCTAGAGCTCCCCAGGTATGAACATGAACTTATGGCGGATCAGAGATTCCTAGAGCTCAAAATTTTCTGAAATTAGAATTCCTCACAGGGATGTGAGCTAGTTTCTCTGGGTTACTGCAGTCCTTACTCGCAGAGCCATCTTCTTGAGCTTGTTCATTGCCGAGAACTGCTTCAGCCGTGACAGAACAGCAGAATCAAGAGGCCTATCAGGGGCAACCTTGTCATCAACGATCCATGGGTGGCCTGAAAAAAAGAAAAAAAAAATCCTCTTCCATTGATTTGTGAAAGAAAGAATCAGGTATATATATCCAAATATATTCGAAGCTCAATGTGGGACAATTATAGCCTATAATCCTGTCAGGAGGATCACTCACAGAGAACTTCATGGGCAGTGAATCTTTTCCTAGGGTTCCTGTTGAGCATGTTGCGGATCAGATCCTTTGCGCTGTCGGATATGCAGGGCCAGGGCTCAGATTCGAAGTCCAGCGGCCCCTGCAGGATCTGCCTGAAGATCCCCGACTCGGTTTCTGCAAAAGGAAACAGCAATGGCGATCAATCACCAAGGAACTGGGCGTCTTTCTAGCATCTGCCAAAAAATGAATATTCAGGCATACCTGCCCAGAAGGGAGGGACTCCGCTCAGCAGGATGTACAGGATGATCCCAGCGCTCCACACGTCCGCTTCAGGGCCATAATACTTCCGCAGGACCTCAGGGGCGACGTAGTAGGGGCTCCCGACGACGTCTGAGAACGTATCCCCTGCAAGCGAGCGGGAAGAAAGGAATCGACGTCTGAGATGCGGGGAAGATTGCATGAACTGGGTTCGCCTCATTTCCTCGTTTGGATTCCCAATTTGGTCAGGATTCTGCTAGACAGAGGTCCGGGATGAGCGGTCCTTCTTCCTGTGCAGGTCAACCAAGTCTAGTAGGATCTCTCGATGGAGATGCTCATATTTGTCCCCCAACCCGGAGCACTCCGGGATCATCTTCCTCTTCCTTTTCTTTTTCTTGCTTTCTGATCCATCCCCGGACGATCGATCCTTCTTCCTGCGCAGGGAAAGCCCTTCGAATCCTCTGCAACGTTCTCCTTCCGGAAGAGGTGAAAGCCCCCAGACGAGAGAGAACAAGGGGCCCTCCGGCCAGCCGAGTTCTGCAGGAAAAAAATGGCGGAATGCCCAGAGGGTTACCTGGCTTGTAGAAGACGGAGAGGCCGAAGTCGGTGGCCTTGAGGGCGGCGTCTTCGTCCTCGTTGAGGAAGAGGAAGTTCTCCGGCTTGAGGTCCCTGTGCATGACCCCGAGGGAATGGCAGGCCTCCACCACGCCCACAATGGTCTTTATCAGCTGCGCCGCCTTCCTCTCGCTGTAGTGGCCCTTCTGGACGATGCGGTCGAAGAGCTCGCCGCCGGCGCAGAGCTCCATGACCAGGTGGACGAAGACGGGGTCCTCGTAGGCGCCCTTGATGCGGACCACGTTGGGGTGCTCGGACAGGTGGTGCATGATCTGGATCTCCCTGTAGGCATCGTCGTAGTCCTCCTTGCAGAGGAGCTTCCTCTTGGGGATCGACTTGCAGGCGTAGCGGAGCCCGGTGGACTTCTCCACGCAGAGGAAGGTCGTCCCGAACTGCCCCTGCCCGAGCTTCTTCCCAATCTGATACAGCTCCTTGAGGTTCTGCGTCTTGTAGGGCAGCACCGAGGACGGCCTCGACGACGAGCTCTGCTGCGAGGACGACGTCGGCGGCTTCGTCATCGAGCTCAATCGCCGGCCAGCCTCCGGAGATCAGGTAGGGTTTCCTCCCCTTCCCCTTCCTCTTCCTCTCACCCGGCGGCCTGATGGTCGACTGTCAGCAGATGGGTCTGAAGAAGCGGCCTTCTGTTTCTATTCGGAGACTTCCGGATGAGGCTGAGATCCCCGCCTGCTCTGTGGGTCCTCAGAGATGCTTCACGGGGCGGGAGGCGGACAAGCGAGGAGGAGGGAGAAAGGGGAACGGAGGGTGGGGGAGGGAATTCAGTCAAAGCCCATCATCCACAGGGGAGACGCCGCCCTCCACCGCAGGGGCGAGAACGACCCCGGAAGCTTCTTCCGCTGGCGGCCGAGTTTTCAATTCCCGCGGGCGCATGAAGCAGCCGTTTTTTTCCTCTGCGGCGGCCGCTCGGCTCCCCCCCTCCGCCCTCTCGAGGCCCGGGAGTCCCAGAGACCCTGATCCGTCCAGCTATCCCCCATTTCGTATTTTTCCCATCACCCATAAAAAAATCCGGTCAGACCCCGGAAGAAGTCAAGCCCGATGGTTGACCCCGACGGTTCTTTAATGTAAACACGGAGTCAGGGAAATGGGCATTTAATGCGATGGTGAGGCTGGCGTTGAACCGGGTGATTAGCCTCGATCATGGCTCGGGCCCTGACCTCTAAGCGGGCCCCAGTCGACGATTCCCTTCCCTTGACTGGGCCAGGAAAAAGTCCACGCCCCATGGACTCGGGCCCAAATGGGTAGTGGCTATCCCTGCGAGAGCGAGCGAGAGAGAGGTGACCGGTTTCCACGTGGACATAATACTTCCGGCGGGACCTGGTCAAATAATGGCCGGCGGTCAAGCTGGTCTGGCTGATACGCCAGCGGGTAATACTTGAATGTAATACTGTTATTACGTTAAAGTCCTGGTCAATTTTTTAATACTTGAATGTACCCTCAATTATTTTATATTCTCAATGGGTCATGAACTATCGTCGTTACTCATCCCTTCAGCTGCGACTCGCATTGCCCTTTTGGTCCTGAAGGATTTTCGCGTATAAGTCCCTGAATATCTGGCGAATATACGTCAGCACCACCCCCCCCTCACCAATCCCTGTTATTGTCATGCACAAGCGGATGCGATAGACGACTGCACTCATACCGTCCGGCATTTCTCCGATCGCATGCCACGTCAGGATCTTGTCAGCCACTGTTGACAGGTCAGCGTCGTCCCTCGAGGTAGTCCCTCTGTGATTACGGTATACGGGTTCTCTCTCTCTCTCTCTCTCTCTCTCTCTCTCTCTAGCTCTAGGTCGTAAATATAATCTTCTTCTTCTTCTTCTTCTTCTTGCATATTGCACCAAGAGGGAGAGAGAGAGAGAGAGAGGGAGAGGTTTGGCCGCTGCAAGCCCTCCTTTCTCAGACGGAGGTAGCAACAGAGATAGAGAGAGAAATCAGTCTTCCAGCGACATATCGAAGCAGAAAGTCCGGTCTTATGCTGGAAAGATCTCTCAGTAACCACCCCGAATAACGATGGCTGTCGCAGGCCGTGATAAACAACCCCGCCGTTTACGCGTGCGGTGTGTATGTGCGTATCACAGAGAGAGGGGGAGAGAGAGAGAGAGAGAAGAGCAGAGGACTATGAAAAGCAGGATCCAGTGAAGCGTGGGATTTAGCCCTGTGAAACGTAGAACCTCCATGAACAGACTCATCATCTTCCTACGAGACAGAGATAGAGAGAGAGAGAGAGAGAGAGAGAGAGAGAGGAATTTAGCCTTGTGAAGCGTACAACCTCCATGAACAGACTCAGACTTTCGAACAAATCTCGATCAGATCGACGGTTTTACCCAATCAATTTCCTACCAAAAATTGGTGGCCAGACATATTATGCCGTATGTCAACTCCTCTTCGACGGTAAATGGAAGCTGGCGGACAGTTCACACGAGTCTGTCCGTCCTTTCCGTCTCCCCGCCGCCACCCTCGAAGATGCAGCGGAACCTCTTCATTGGATGGCTGACATCCCTCTGGATTCAAGATTTCCGGAGGTGGTCAAAGTGGGCGACTACGACAGACCCCTTCCCCAATAAAGATAGTATAATATGATAATATTCGCCAGCTTTTAGCCATGTGGTCTCTTACTTTCCGTCAACTTTCCTCGAATAATGAGAGGAAGCCGATACTTATTTTAGACCTAATGTCATCATTTTGGGAACTAAAATGGGGTTAAGTGGAGTGGGCAAGTTGGTGATTTAATTCCTTGAACTTAATTAGTGGTGGACACCCAGTTTCAACGGGCCGGGCCCAATGAGACCCCCACCAAGCCCGGGAAGTCCCTCGACGACAGTCAGACGGGTGGCCAAAGAGAAGCCCAAATGACGTTGTTATTGGGCCAATGAGGCAAACAGCTGACATCTTGAGTACACTCAAGTCAGTTCTGTTGCTTAATTACTTCATTAAATTAGCCATTTAAAAAGATAAATTATGCTCTGGAGAAAATTTAAAAATTATTATTATTTTTATTCTAGTCGTTTGTCCCTGACCGGAGAAGCTTTGACGGAGCGCCGCCGTAGTCGGCATTGGACCCGCCGCCAGATCGCTACTGTGCTATTCAGAGTATATAGATAGGTGTATAGATGATCAACAGATGTGAACCAGAGAGTGGCAGCTCGCCGGAGTTCCTTCTCTCGTCGTCTGTCACTCGCCTATCCGTTCGCCAGATCTCGACTCTCCCCAGACGCGACGGCGGCGATGATGGAACTGACGGCGGCGTGTTACTTCCTGGCGCTGCTTCTCTCCTTCCTCGCCTTTGTGCGTTCCATTCTGGAGTTGCACTTCCTGGCCTCGCCTTCAAGGCCTCCCAGCTCTGTCAGCATCTCTCTCTCTCTCTCTCTCTCTCCCTCTCCCTCCCTCTCTCTGTGAGCCATGGCGCCTGCGGGGATAGAAGCGGACGCCGTCAGATTTACTCCTTTCTTTGAGGAAGGAGCGGACCGGTTCCCCTTTCTCCGCTCCGGATCGAAGCTCCGTTTACGGCGACCGCTAGCTCCGCGCCGTGGAACTCGGCGACAAGGAACTGCGGACGACGGTTTTTAAAGGCAGTTGTGCGGGGGAGTAGATCTCCCCTCCTCTGAAGGCACGTGGCAAAAGAACACGGCAGCTACTTGGCAGCTGCTCCGGAAAGAGACCGTTTTACCCTTCTTAAAATGCAGAACTTCCGTCTCATTTTCTTAACCATTGGATTAAAAATGTCTTCCGCCCATCTTTATTTATTCTCTGATTATTTTTCTAAGTAGCTTTAAAATATTTGTACTAAGCTTTAAAAAATATAAAATCCTGTTGGCAGAATTGTCAAATATTGGACGGATTTTCTCTGCTTCATTAATACCGAAAATTTGATTAAATACTACCTGTTCTGACTTCTTTGACTTGGTTTCTATGATCAAACTCTCTCTCCTCTCTCTCTCTCTCTCTCTCTCTCTCTCTCTCTCCCTCTCTCCCTCTCGAGAAAAATAGCTCAGAAAATGATGACGTGGAGACGCAGCGGAAAATACTCTCTCTCACCTTCATTGTCAGAGTAGGCAGTGTATTTTACGCCACGGGTGCTCTTGGAAATGAGGGGTAATATAGTCTTGTCACTCGCGAGAACAGCAGATCGGAGAGAAGGGTAGTTTGGTCCTTTAGTTTTTCAAAACTGATAGCAAGGTTGACTTCCGTACCAGAAGCCCGCCTAGTTCGCCGTCTGTTGTCAACCAGGATCTAATAAGGTTTAGACCCTCCCGTCTCGCTCATTCGGATAAAAAAAACGACTAGACCCAGAGAGCAGAGAGAGAGAGCGGCACCGAGAGAGAGAGAGAGAGAGAGAGAGCGACACCGCGAGAGAGAGAGAGAGAGACAGAGAGACAGACGCAGGAAGGCACACAGACGCAGAGAGAGAGAGAGACAGAGACAGAGACAGACAGAGAAGGAGAAGCGCAATGGCATCTGATTCAGTCGCTGCTATCGGCGTCCAGGAGTTTAGCGTGGATCCCCACATCTGGGCGGCTTGCGCGGGGAGATCCGGGGTGATCCCCCCGGTGGGAACGGCGGTGTATTACTTCCCGCAGGGCCACGCAGAGCAGGCCTTCTGCCTCGTGGAGTGGGGGAAATGCGCCGACGATCTGTCGGCGTTCCTCTGCCGGATGGAGAGCATCCAGTTCCTGGCGAACCGGAGCACCGACGAGGTGTTTGCCAAGGTTCGACTGGAGCCTTACGGTCCGGACCCGGCGCCGCTCCCCGCCGGCGGCGGCGCACCGCCGGAGGTCGCCGGACGGGAAGAGAAGCTGCTCTCCGTCTCGAAGGTCCTCACCCCGAGCGATGCGAACAACGGCGGGGCGTTCTCGGTGCCGAAGATCTGCGCCGACAGGATCTTCCCGCCACTGGACTACAGCGAGAAGACGCCCTCCCAGACCCTGTTCGTCCGCGACCTGCAAGGCAACGAGATCAGATTTCAGCACATCTACCGGGGAACACCTCGCCGGCACCTCCTCACCACGCACTGGGCGACTTTCGTCAACACCAAGAAGCTGATAGCCGGCGACTCCGTGGTGTTCATCAAGGACAGGTCCGGCCAGATTTTCGTGGGGCTGCGCCGGGCCGAAAGATCGGGAGGAATCGCACCGTCGGCGCCGTCGGCCGCCGGAGAATCTTCGACCACCGGGCAACATTTCTCGAGAAATCGGAGGGGTTGGGTCGCGCCTCAGGCTGTCCTCGAGGCCGCCCGTTCAGCGTTGGAGCGCCGCCCGTTCGAGGTCACCTACTACCCGACGGTGGGTCTGCCTGAGTTCGTGCTGCGGAGGGACCTGGTCGACGGAGTTTTTGACGCCTCGCGGTTCTTGGGCGCCAGGGTGAGATCGCGAGAGGGAGAAGACTCCACCAGGATGCCGTCTTCCCTGGGGACGGTGACTCGCGCCATCCGCCATCGCCAGCCGTTCCTCCGTTCACCGTGGCGCACTATGGAGGTTCTTCCTCTGGATTCCTTCATCGTTTTCTCCTGCGCTCCTCTTTCCATCGTCGACATTCTCCTTTCCTCGTGGTTTCTATTTTTTTTTTGTTTTCTTCTCCATGTCGTATGCAGCCTTTTCTCTCCTTCTCGGCTTCCATGAACACCACCATGCAGGTTTTCCCATCGTACGTACCCGGCCCGGCAGTTGACTTTTGCGATGTCCAGGTCTAGGGCAGACGTGCCTCCAGATCATTGTTTTGGGCCATCATTCGTGTGTCGGTCTAACCTGCTATCGTCGACTTTCTCCCCGAAACAGATTTTCCTATGTATCTTCTTACCGCCACCTTACGTCGTTCCATGCCATTTATAGCATCTTCACTGCGAATATTTTTGTGGCTTACTAAGTTTCCAGCTGGTTTTAAAATATTATTGCAGCATGATAATCTTTTCACTTCTCAAACCCTCGGCCAGCTCTTCTTCTCGGTATCGATCTTCATCTGGGCACTGGCGCCTGCTGTTCCTCGTCTGACTTGGATTTGTCCTCCTCGTTTGACTCAAATCAGGTCAGCTGGGACAAACAAGATGGCCTACAGAACGGAACGATGGTGAGCCCCTGGCAGGTGGAGGTGGTTCCCGGCCCCCCGGTTTTCGTTCCGTCTCATCTCACGAAGAAGCCCAGAACGACGGAGAACGGTGGGCTGGGCATCCCCGGAGCTGGACGACGGCCCACCCCCATGCCGGCATTAGGGTTTCTCGGCCTAGCGTGCACAGGAATGCCGGCGCCAGCGATGGACCCCTCCTCGTCTCGCCAACGTGTCCCCCCTGGTGATGGCATTCAGGGAGCCAGGCAAGATCTCCCCTCACCTGCCCCTTCCGGCTTCCGACCTTACAGGGGTCGCCTCTCCGGCACACCGGACAAAATTATTTCGCCATCGCCCCAAAACGGAGAACCAAGCCGCGGCTCCGCAGCGATCCAGAACGCCGGTTTCCAGTTGACGGTACAAGGCTCCTTCGTACAACTCCCCGCCCCTGTTGTTCGAGGCGACGAGGAACCGTTATCGCCGGGCACAGAAAATCACATACGAGAATACGGACGCTTCAACTTTTTTCTCATCGACGAGATGAAGCAGATGGAGAAGAACAAAGAAGAGGGACCCCTGGAAGTACCCTCGCCGGAAGAAGGCGAGTCCTCTACTCCTCCTTCTCCTCCTCCTACTGTGCAAAACTTTACGCTTCCATGAGAAATAATGCCCCGGTTTTCACTTGGACCGTGTGGATATCCGTAATCATCTGACAGGATTAGAGAATACCCACCCACGAACTGGAGCAGAGTAGAATCTTTGACATCATATAGATTGCCCTACATCTCTACGCCACGTGTTCTTCCTCGCCATTTTTCATCGTGTTTCTTCTCACTAGAATTCCTTCCCATGTTTCAGGCTCCAAAGAGAGAACACCCGACTCCGACGTCGACCCGGATTCTGGAGCTTACGATCCCCCTCGTTCCGAACGTAATGAAGACTAAACTAGGTGTCTTTAGGATCTCTTCAAGGTGATTGAGTTAGTTCCTTTTCCTGGCCGTTTTAATTTGAATGGCGTAGACTCTTTTCTGGTGGATTAGATGGACATCTTGCTTTTATTATTATTATTGGGCGTATTCGTCAACGGCTCCAGCCCAAGCCCAATCGCCCAACTGGGGCTGATTCTAGATACCGCGTGGCAGGAGAAAAACACGACCCTTAGTCCATATATTTGACAAATTTTATGCTATTTTAGGTATTTATACAGAGCAACATAATCTGGTCAGTTTTTAAACAAAGTTGCGAATGTTGATATTTCTTAATGGGTATTTAATTTTCAAGTAATTGTGACGATTGACGCATGCGAACGTACCAATTTCAGTCAACTTGTGTGTATGTACTCTCCAATGCCACGACAAGGAGTTGACCCGTCGATAGAGAGCAGGCTCCCACACCGAATTACAGTGTTCAAATCATCATTCAAGTGGGACGTTATTCCAATGAATCATTTCCCGTAATTTCACAGTACACAGGTGGATGGAGACCTTATATTATGTGAATGTATATTTAAATCGTTTTCAGGGTATTTTTCGCGTTAATTATCTGAAAAAAGAAAAAAAACTCGAAGAATGCCACCCTGGAAATCTGATGGACTCGCCGGAGGTCGTCTGCAGCGCCGCCGCTCCCCTCTGCCGATTCAATGGCCTTCCGCGGCAGGTCCGCTGGGCACGTGGCCTTGCTCGCCCGTCGCCACCGCGAGAATTGGAGCAGCGGCCCCATCCGCCTGAGGGCGTCCCGCGGCCTGGCGTGCTCCGACGCCGCAGAGCCGGCGGTGGGCATGGAGTTCGCCGTCCACGTCGCGCGGCCGTTTTCCCTGAACTTGATCGACATGAACGAGTCTGCTCACCCTAGAAACATCAGGTATAGGTACGAGATCGATATATAAATATATATATAGAGAGAGACAGACAGACAGACAGACAGAAAGACAGAGAATATCAGATGTCTGAGCTCGGGTAGGCTCCGCGAGTGGCATCTGACTTGTGCAAATCTCCAGGCGCTGGCCTGCTGTCGGATGAGGAGGTCTGGAGAGAGAGAGAGGGGGGGGGGATTTTGTTACCATCGAGGCAAACGAGGGAGTAGTGTCACACGGGGTCCGATCCCGAGCCGGACCCCGGGGACAACATAATCCCGCGCTGCCCGACATGTGGTGGGAGCAGGCGCGGGAACGAGACGCTGGTGTGGCGACCAAGACAGGCGAGTGGAGATGACACCATGACGTTATGCCAGGGAGAGAAGGTTAACGGCGTCGCCCAAACGGCAGATGGGATGGCTGACGTGGACGTTTAGTCTCACACCGCGTGTAAAACGGAACGACGGGTGGCGGGACTCTATTTAACGAGACCCGCACCCCCGTGATTGGTCACCTTTGGTTAATCGGATCTCCTTCTCTCTCTCTTTCTCCAGTAGCGAGTCGGATCCCGACGATCTAGACGAGAGCCCACAAGGACCCGAGCAGAGCCACCCGGGGGCCGTGTGACACTGGTATCAGAGCTAGGTTAACCAAGGTCAGTACGCCCACCCACTCTGGCCCAGATGGAGACCGACGGGGGACGTCCGGGAGCCGGAGGCACACAGGGGCAGCGAATTGCCCGACTCACAGAGCAACTTGAGTCGCTGACACGGCTTGTGGAGGTGCTACCTATCCAGCTTCAAATGGAGATCAGCGATCTCCGCCGGGACATCGAAACTCAACACCGGATCTAAGCTGCAGACACCGGAAACCTCGGCCGAAGGCTGGACGAGGAGATCACGACTATCTACACGCAAACTGGCGAGATGGCCACATTTTTTGTGGCCCAACACGAGGAGCACGATGGCCAATTCCAAGCGCTGCAGGATCAGCTCGACCGGCTGCAAGCTCACATCGAGGGCCTAACGAGAACACCGGACACGAGCTCCACCACCACCCGACGTGTGAAAGCCCCCGAACCACAGCCATACGTGGGGGAATGCGACGCGATGGTCATTGAGAACTTCCTGTGTGACTTATAGCGCTACGTGGAAGCCAACGCGACTTCAGAAGCTAAGCAAGTCTTCCTGGCCAGCCTCTATCTCACTGGACTACCTAGGGTCGACGATCACAACGCCATTCTCGTGATCGTCGACCGCTTCTCCAAATACGCAATGTTCCTTCCCTCTCAGACGGGCGCTACGGCAGAAGAGATCGCGGACGTGTTCCTGCGTCAAGTCGTCAAGCTGTGGGGCCTTCCGCGGAGCATCATCTCCGACCGCGACTCCCGCTTCACCGGCCGGTTTTGGACGTCGCTCTTCACCCTCCTCAGGACTCAGCTCAAGTTCTCCACCGCATTTCACCCCCAGACAGATGGCCAGACGGAGCGCGTCAACGGGATGCTCGAGTAGTACCTCCGGCACTACGTCTCCGCCCGGCAGGACAACTGGGTACGCCTCCTCGATCTGGCCTAGTTCTCCCACAATTCCCTTCGCAACTCCGCCACGAGACACTCGCCGTTTGAGCTGGTTATCGGCCGGCAACCGCTATCCCCGCCGGAAGTGGCCAAGCAGCGTGGGCCAGGCCAACTTCCGGCGGCCTACCGCTACGCCAGCCATCGGGAGAAGCTACTAGAGGAAGCGCGCGAAGCCCTGGACTGCGTGGCATGGCGAATGAAGAAGTACGCCGACCGGCACCGACGGGAAGTCGAATACCAGGTGGGCGACTTCGTCTTCCTCAGACTCCTTCCCGCTCACAAGACACTCCAGCGGATCCCACGTCACAACGGGCTCGTCCCGTGATACGATGGTCCGTTTCGGATCATGGAGCGGGTCGGGCGACTCGCTTACCGCCTACATTTACCGCCGCACCTGCTCGTGCACCCCATCTTCCACGTGTGACTCCTCAAGCCCTATTATGCAGATGACGAGGACCCAGCCCAACATCAGCCCCACCGGCCGCCACCGACGGTCCAGGCCCACTTCTCCGACCAGGCGGAAGACATCTTGGCCCACTGCACAGTCAACGGGGGTGGTCGTCACCACACTCACCGCGTCACCTCTTACCTCGTGAAGTGGGTCAGCAAGCCCACCTCCGAGGCCACTTGGGAATGGGAGGTCGACTTGTGGCAGTTCGAACCTCTCATCCAAGCTTATCACCACCGGCCGATTCCGCCGCGGACGGCGGACGTTTCGGGCGGGGGAGGTTGTCACACGGGGTCCGATCCCGAGCCGGACCCCGGGGACAACATAACCCCGCGCTGCCCGACACGTGGCGGGAGCAGGCATGGGAACGAGACGCTGGCGTGGCGACCAAGACAGGCGAGTGAAGATGACACCACGACGCCACGCCAGGGAGAGAAGGTTAATGGCGTCGCCCAAACGGCGGATGGGACAGCTGACGTGGACGTTTAGTCCCACATCGCATGTAAAACGGAATGACGGGTGGCGGGACCCTATTTAATGGGACCCGCACCCCCATGATTGGTCACCTTTGGTTAATCGGATCTCCTTCTCTCTCTCTCTCTCTCCAGTAGCGAGCCGGATCCCGACAATCCAGACGAGAGCCCACAAGGACCCGAGCAGAGCTACCTGGGGGCCGTGTGACAAGTAGCCATCGGAGACATCGCCGGGGTTGCGACAGAGAGGGTCAAGAGAGAAGAGCTTCCACGAGTGTAGGTGAGATCATCATCAGTGTCTCTCTCTCTCTGTCTCTCTCTGGGGTCTATTGTTTACGTCCATCGTACGATGCCAAAGTCTATGTTTTTTCCTTTTTCGAATAATAATATGTATTGTATTTATTCATCCGTAGCAAATTTCTATCTTCTACGTGTAACAGTGGGTGGAGATTCTTCTGACACACTAAAGACCGAGTCTAAGGATGATACGACTCCCATCGTTGTTTTGCTTCGGGGTTTGACCAACGATTCTTCCAACCGTGTAAACTCTCAGCTTTTCTTCTTCATGTCATCATGCATTCTTGATACAGCCAAAAGTAGTAGCCTTCTTCATATATTAAGTGGGATCCTCACCCGATTGACCAGATTGTTGAAAAAATTCAAAACCTGATAACTGTGATTAAGCTTTTGCCTATTTGTTGTGACCTAGTTTGAATTCAACCTGTAAAATTAAGCTTAGTTGTAAAAAAAACATATTTTTTGTTTGTAATTCCCAACTGTCGCTATCCGTTTGGCTAAAATTTCTGGAAAAAATTAAAAATATTGAATAAAAATCAGAAGTGAGGGATTTTACTATTTTCCATTTTCATCAATTTTGGGTTTTAATCATACTTTTAAATATTTAGAAATAAAATACAACAGTGTAATCTTGCCACATAAAAAATTTTGCTTCAACACATTATCCCGCATGGAGACTAATACTCAATAATTTATCGGATAATTAAAATTTTTTATGCTTAAAATACATCATCTATTCCAGTTGTATATACTAGCACCATTCTTCTCAAAAGTTACTCATCTGATCATCATTATGCTTACATTCGTCACAATATGTAACATGCATTGGTTTCTTAATTGCAAAGAAGTGATGGAATGCAGTTGTTTGTGAGCATGGAGGATTGGGAGTGGTCCTCCTTAAGGTACATCTTATAACTTCAATATTAGACTGGTAACCACTTGGTAGAGAATTTTCCTAATTTCTTATTGTAGCGATTTGATTTCAATCAAATATTTTACCAGGACTTTAGATAATACGACAACAAAAATGGAAATAAAATCTATTTTTCTCAATTTTCCTCAATTCGGTATCTAGAAAATCCAACAAATTTTCATCAGAATGTGAAATTTCTTTCAAAGGAAGCTATTACATCTATACTTGCTAGAACATTCTTCCTTAAATGCATATTTTATGATCCCTATGGTTTATGAGTTTCATCTCTAAGTATGTCATGTGTCCCTCTTCATCAATCAGAGTCTCAAAAAAACTATATATGGACTAGAGATAAGCAATCAACTTGTAACTATCTCCACCTAGGGTATCCCAATCCCCCTCTATTTGAAATTGGGATGATTATTGGAGCCAATATTATATGAACATGCTAAGCATTTCTCTTAGATATTATGATTTTTTATGAAAACAAATCAGTATATACATATTGGGATTGGTGGCGCTCAGCTTAATTTTGTGAAGAAGTTAATACCCTTCATAGAATGCATGTTTAGGTAAGTCAATGTTGGGCGAGAACCAACCTAAAACTCTTTGACTTAAGTCAATGATAGTGAAACGTGACAAAAATAAAGTCTTCAAATCGATAGATCTAATAGTTCTTAGTGAGGACCTTTTTAATCAATTTAATTGGCTCACTATTTGACTCTCATTGCTCACATTTTTTAATTAAGATTGAATCGAAGATGGTCAATATGATCATACATTTATTGTGAGAATATAGAGCACTTTAAAAAATTGAAATTTAGTGTTCTAGACATATTCATGAACTGATAGGATATGTTTTTCCAAAATGAAACCGTTAAAATCATCTTACTGATGCTTGATGTCAAATAATTGGCTTCAGATCAAACATTTAGGAGAGGAAGGAGAGCTACTCACTTGGCTGGGGTGACTACTATATGTTCTCCCAGGGAAAATGGTGGACTAGAAATGACGATTTTTTATAAATAAGAATAATTTATTTTAATTATTAAATTTCCCTCTAAAAGAGACTCCCACCATCTACAACTTTGTGACCAACACCATGATTAAAACTTTGTGCAAAAGGTGTACAATAAACTATTTGAATTTTCTCTTGAACATGTTGAATTGTAAGTTGATTATTTCAGTTAAAAAATGTTGACTTTAACAATCTAGTTTCTTGTTTTAAAATAGATATTGGCTTGTCTTCTGGTGCTATGTTGAAAGAATCTTGAGGCTGATTCAATGATATCGATTTAGAAATCATCAAATGCGTATCCTTCTTGTTGCATCTTGTTTTCAAAGAACTTCCTTCTTTAGGAAATTTCACTCAAGAGAGGATTCTATGGTTTACTATTATTCGCACATATATTACTTCTTTATCTTATCCTTCTCCCTCATCTGTTTATAGCACAATCTTACTTTAAATGAGAGTTTGAGTCTACTTGGTACATCTTGAACTAGAAGGTTGCAATTATTGATTGTTCAAAAGGTAGTAGGCCAAAAATAAGGGTCCAAAATTTATAAAAATATACGTATTTTTTCTCTCCTTTTTAGGGATCTGAGAGCTGCAAGAAAAAACTAAGAGAAATATTTTCCAAAGCATAGGTTTCTAGAAGCTCTTGAAGAATGGAGTAAACTACTTAAA
This sequence comes from Spirodela polyrhiza, assembly GCA_024713555.1. Taxonomy (NCBI): domain Eukaryota; kingdom Viridiplantae; phylum Streptophyta; class Magnoliopsida; order Alismatales; family Araceae; genus Spirodela; species Spirodela polyrhiza. The sequence continues at coordinate 2,219,543 of CM046536.1, forward strand.
GGGGCTTGAAGAAGAGAGAAAAGGGTGAGTCTTTCTACTCTTTCTAATTGATGTCCAACTGGTATCAAGAAGAGGAATTTTCTCTTTGAGCTGTTGGAAGAAGGAATTTTAGGAGAATTATATATCTTCATCTGTCTTCCTTTAGTTTTCTTTGTATTTGACATGGATGTAGGAGTGTCATCTTTAAATGAAAAAACATTTGAGCACTTATTTGTCTTTTGTTAGAAGTGATTTGAGTAGGTCTTTGATTAGTTAATATTGACAGCATTGTGTGGTTGACTTTTATTTGAAAATAGTTCATGTTACAAAGAATAAAAAAGCATTAATCTGTTCCACTTTGTGATATGTTTCGGTTTATTACATAACCGCATATTCAGTATCCAAGGTTCATTTGTTAGTTTCTTGAATCGTTTATACTCTGAACTATTTTAGAGCTTATTCTTTCTCACAGTATTTAGTATTAGAGCTAACCTTGTATTCTTTATTAAAATTATTTTTCAAAATTCACAATGATAAAATTTAAGATTGTAAAATTTGATAGAAAGATTGACCTCAGTCTATGACAAAATCGAGTGAAGTCACTCCTTACACAACAAGGATTACACATAACTCATTATGGTAAAGAAAAATCTGAAACAACTAAGTGGTGAAGACTAACATAGGTTAGATATAAAAGTCGTCAACACAATTCAATTATGTTTGACTAATAAAAATATGCATAACATTTATAAGGTTGAGAATGGTATTGATTTATGAAAGAAATTATAAATCTCGTACATGTATAACATCCTTAAGAATAAATTATTTTTTTAAGAAAAAAAATTGTCACTTATATATGAAAAAGAAAAAATTGTTAAAATATAAGAATATTTTACATAAGCTGATTTCTCAACTTTACAACGTAAAAGTTAAAATCGAGGAAGAAGATTAGGCCATGTTTTTTTCCTGACATCCTTACCTCCATCTTATAATCACATGATGACTACCATTTTGTATGCTAAAGACGCCTTTTCCGGCACATGGAGCACATCTGACCTCCTTCCAAGGGATGACCGCCAGCGACATCTGGTGATTAAATCCACCTCTCCTCTTAGTTGACCTCTGGTTTTATACATGTTTCAAGCGGCTGTTGACATCTACGTTGACTAATCCACGTTGACGTTTACACGCGGGTGGGAAAATCGTGAATGAATTCCTCCACGTGCTTCGCTCCAGCACATTCATGCACAAGTCAAAGAAAGTATTGACCTATGGACCATTCGACAAGTTTTCATAGCCTCATGGATTTTAGCTGTTAGATCACTCGATGATCCTCCTCCGTCATCCTGGGGATGCAGGTGCCTGTTGATGGTGTGAACTTTTCACCTAAAAAGGCCCTCCTCTGTGGAGAAGACGGCGGGTCAATGGCGGCGCTGGGGAGCTACGAAGGGTGGAGAAGAGATCGGAGAAGTCAAGGAAGATACGAGGAAAGGGAGCAGCCTTCCTGACCTGATCTTCTTCCCCACGCCGGAGCAGCCCGTTGACCACCTCGTCAAGAGAAGCAGCAAGGCGTCAGTGTGACCGCTGGCTTGCATCGTGATCACCACGATGTGGCCGTTGGTGGGCCCTTCGTGTTCATCGCCTTTAGAAGGAAGCTGAAGCTGGGTGGCGGCGTCGGCGGCCGTGGCGGCTCGCATCATTCGTGGCTCAGAAGATGACGCCGCTCGATCGCTGCCCTTCAGATCCCACAGAATCAGCCGATTTAGGTTCTACATTTTATTTATTCAAAATATCAAAGATTTCTCTCTCGCCACTAGTCAACGCCAGGAGGAGAGAAAGAGAGAGAGAGTCGGATCGGCGGTTATAATCTTCCCTACGGCGAAGGTGAGTCCACACGACACGTGGCCTCACGTGGGCTTAGTTTTGACCTGGTTACCTCGAGGCACCGCCTTGTGAAAACCCTGTGGACCTCCCTCCCTTCGCAGACAGAACCACACTGCCGTTCAGTTTGCAGGTCCCGGGGAAGACGGAGGAGGTGGAGAGAATGCTCCCAGGGAAAACAGCTCCCGACATCCGAGTTCTCGTCCATGGCGTCCACTACACCCTCAACAAGGTAACCCAAGAACCCGAAACCCTAACTCTGCCCTCCATCCATCCGTCTTCTTCCTCTTCTTCGTCTGCAACCCTACTCACCTCCTCGCAGAGATGCATGGCTCTGAGGTCGGCGAGGATAGCGAGGATGCTGGCGGAGGAGGAGGAGAAGCAGGGGGGGGACGTCCACGACCTGGCGGATGCGCCAGCGGAGCCGGCAGCGTTCGAGGTGGCGGCGAGGTTCTGCCACGGCTACTCGCCGGAGCTCTCGCCGGAGAACGTCGTCCCCGTCATCTGCGTCGCCTCCTTCCTGGAGATGACGGAGGAGCACAGCCCCGAGAACCTCCTCCGGCGAGCTCTCTCCTTCTTCTCCGCCCGCGTCCTCCCCCACTGGAACGAAACCCTCCGGTGTCTCCGCGGCGGCGCCACCGTCCTTCCCCACGCCGCCCGCCTCGGCCTCACCGATGCCATTCTCCACTCCGTCGCCGACAAGGTCCTCGCCGAGCCCCTCCTCCTGCGCAACCCCGTTGAGGCCTGCGACGACCAGAAGGTGAAGAGGAGGCTCTACGCGGTGGACTGGTTCGCCGAGGATCTCACTGACCTGGGGCTCGACCTCTTCCTCATGGCCATCGCCGCCGTCGCCGGCGCCGGCGCTCCGCCGGCGGAGGTGGCCCGCTGCCTCCTCCGCTACGCCAGAAAGAGGGCCCGCGTGGGGGCCTCCCCCGGCGAGGAATACGAACGGAACTCCCACCGGCGCGTGGTGGAGGCCGTGGAGAAGCTTCTCCCCAGGGAGAAGGAAGCCTTGCAGATCAAGCCGCTGTTTCAAATGTTGCAGGCGGCGATCTTCTTAGGGGCGAGCGAGGAATGCCGGAGAGGGCTGGAGGAGAGGATAGGGAGCCTACTGGCGGAGGCCGCCGTGGAGGACCTCTTCATTCCCTGTCACGGCTACGCGAGGGAGACCCGGCACGACGTGGGCTGCGTGGAGAGGGTGGTGGCGCACTTCTGCAACGCCGCCGCCAGCGGTGGGGGATCGCCGGAGCTGGGGAGGGTGGCGGAGCTCTTCGAGGGGTACCTGGCGGAGGCGGCGGCAGCGGACGGGGGTCTGAGGAAGGAAAGGTTCGCGGGGCTGCTGACGATGCTGGCGTGGCTGCTCGCCACCGCCGGGCGCGGCGGCGATGGGGTTTACAGGGCGGTAGACGCCTATTTCTGCGCGCACGGCGAGTTGACGGAGTCGGAGAGAGAGGAGATATGCAGGGCGGCGCTAGACTGCCGGCAGCTGTCGCCGGCGGTGTGCGAACAGGCGGCGCAGAACGAGAGGATGCCGCTGCGTGTGGTGGCGCAGTTGCTCTACGTGGGGCAGATCCACATCCGCGAGGCCATCTCGGGGGCGCTCAAGTACTCCGAGGGGGAGCCCAGCGAGAGCGGACAGACCACCACCAAGTCCGGCGAGAACGAGGAGGAAGAAGAAGAAGACGATGAAGAAAGAGGAGAAGAAAATGAGCCTGAGATATGGAGCTGCGGCCGCTGCGGGGGGGTTGCAGAGGGGGAGAGGGGGAGGAAGAAGAAGAAGAAGGTAGGGTTTTGGAGGGAAATGAAGTGGAAGCTGGGGTGCAAGGATGCGGCGTACGCCTGCAACTGCAGCCTGAGGAAGGTGCACCGGGGCGGTTGTTGACTTCCAAAGCCCGCCCCTTTTTGTTATTTCTCTACCCTTCTGGAACGATGAAATAAATGCCAAGAAATAAACACCACGGAGGGATGGTTGACTTTTTTTCTCCCCTGGGCATTAAGGAAGAGACTGAGCAAGCCCAAGAGACTCGATCATCTGATGATCGGATAGAAATAATTGACAAATAAAATAGCTAGAAAAAGATAATGATCGGCTAGAAATAATTGACAAATAAAATAGCTAGAAAAAGATATGATTTTTGGATTGAAATCTACATAAGAGAGAGAGAGAGAGAGCCGGATGGCAGGCAGACAGACAAACATTCAATCGTGGGAAAGAGAGAGAGAGAGAGAGAGAGAGAGAGAGAGAGGGTACCGTCTGACGAGAGGGAGGGGCCGTCGTTCTGGTCCTAGCAAGTCCAGGAAGAGGACCTCCTGATGAGAGGCTTCATGGCCTTGTCCTCCTCGAGGGAGATCATGCCCAGGTGGGAGGGGTCCTCGAGCAGCATCTTCGCCACCAGGTAGCCGGCGATGGACCACGTCTGGAACTTCCTGGCCTGCTTTCCGACGTAGCGGCCCAGCTTACCGTCGTAGTATTCCGGCCAGCCGTCCTTCTGGAGGCGGCTCTCCGTCAGCTCGATCGCCCTCCTCGCGATCTGCGGCCGCCCCGTCTTGATGCAGGCAGCGGTCAGCAGCCACAGAAGCACTGCATACAGAGAAGAAGAAGAAGAAGAAGAAGAAGAAGAAGAAGAAGAAGAAGAAGAACTCAGAGAAGATTGAGAACTCAGAGAAGAAGAAGACGAAGAACTCAGAGGAGAAGAAGACGAAGAACTCAGACGAGGAGGAGAGGAACTCAGAGAAGAGTAGGGAGGGACCTACCCGGCCAGGAGCCGCCGTTGTGGTAGCTCCAGCGGGTGTTCTTGGGGTCGCAGCCGGTGACGATGCGCCACTCGTGGCCCTCGATGGCGGGGTAGCAGATCTTGAGGGGCATCTCGCCGACGAGCTCCTCCCAGCGGGCCTCGATGAGGTCCATGACGGCGGTGGCCTGCTCGGGCGTGGCGAGGGAGGAGAGGATGGCCACACAATTGCCCAGCGCGAACCAGCGGAAGTCCATCCTCGCCGGGCTGACGTTGCCGACGAAGTAGCCGCCTCGCTTCGGCATGAAGTCAAAGATCCAGTCGGGGATCGAATCCGGGATGACGTTGAACTTGTTTACCGCCGTGTGGGAGTACTCCTCCGTCTTGTACCGGTATATGTCGTTCAGCTGCCGGAAGTCCAGCCAGAAGTAGCTCCGCATGTGGTAGCTCAGTGCGTGGAGGCGCTTCACGATCCGCTCTATAAACTCCTTCCCCTCCGTGTCCTGCTTGAGCAGCGCCAGCGCCGACCTCAGCGCCATGAAGAACAGCGCCTGGATCTCGATCGGATAGCCGTACACCCCCTGCAAAAGAGAAAAAAAATTCCACAAGTATGTGAATCCGTCCAAGCCTTGGTCATTCAGGATGCTGACGTCAGTCTCATACCTGGGCAAACCCGAAAAAAGGTCAAATCTTTATTGGGCTAGATATATGACTAGAAAAAAGGGAAATGTTTCCGAAAATTCGTGTCTTATTGTGGAATATTTTTCTAGCACGGAAAAAAAATTAAATTGTGGTTGAAGTGTTCCTGACGCCGGAAATCATTGAAAAGAGTGATGCAGGGGTTACGTTGGTCACCCGGCATGAGTTGTACACTGATAATGAGATGGTTACGATGGTGATGATCTTAGGCCGTTACCAGAACTGGGCTCGGGCTTTTTTCCAACTAAGGAAATTGTTAAAATAAATGAGATCTAGAGCTTCGTTTTTCCTGTAAATATTATCATCATGCAAAAATCGTTCAGCATCCTGTAATTAGACGTCGATAGGATTTAAATGAGAAAAAGGGAAAACAATAAGTGTTCTAGCACCTAACATCCTGAACTCCGATCTGATCCGAATTTTAATGCCAATTTCTCAACTTGAATCAGTACATTCTAACACTCACAGGCTTACCAGCTTATAAACCTTATCTTCCTGAATCCTCATTATAGCACATTACACAGTTAGGCTGGGAATGAGAGAAGCTAAAGTCCTCATCCCATTGGATCAAAGAAGCCCAAAGAGACAAATTTCCAAAAATTTTGTTTTGGGACAGCTGATATAAATTTGGCAAGTTCAAACAAAGTTGCAATAATTCTAATGAATATTGTGCGTCAGTTTCAATATAAACTCATGAAATATCTGTAGAACAGCTTGAAGCAGCTTCTTGCCATTCTGAGTCATGAGGAAAGAATAGTGGAAATTTTTCTTTATCAAAAAAGTCCAGCAAGGCTTTATGAATTGGCTTTATATTGCCATATTGATGCCTTCGAAATCAAATATGTTCAAGTCCGTGGCCCAGTATGACAACCAAAGATCTAAGATCAACAAAATTGAACGATTACAAAAAGATAAGAAAAACACTAGGACCAACAAGTTAATTGAGAAATAAAAAACATGATTTTACATATTCAGTTATGCACCCTGTACTTTAAACTAGTTGATTATAAGACATCAACCAATCTTTCAACAACGAGGAGTCACTGTTAGATAGAAATATATGTCTACCATCTGTCTCAGCTTGTTTCAAAGAATAAAGCCATAGCATGCAAATCACAGAACAAGAAAATAAGCACCAACATTCATATACATAAAAGAGAAAATTGGAAAGCAGAGACTGTATGAATGACCAATATCAAACTTACCATTCTTCGGTCAATCATAGAGCAACCATCAGCACAGAGTAATGTTGGAAATGTATCAAAGCCCTCTGACAGACATAGAGATAGTATAAGCCTTATTCCCTTTTGGCAGTCAGGTGTCTCCGCTAATGAGGAATCTCCAGTAGCTTTTGTGTAGGCACGAAGAAGGATAATCCACCAAAATCCAGAATCAACTGGAGCAACCCTTCCAATTGCGCTCTCGCCAAAATCCGCAATTAAAGTGTCTGTTTTTCGGACTGGATCGTGCAGTACTTTGAAACTGGCAGGCATGGCACCTTCCCCAAGCTTGAAACGATCTATTTTCTTCTCCCACCCTTGAAGATGCAGGGTTTTCAGTAGAAAATTTTGAACTATATCATGCTCGCCATTCATTAGAAAAGCAAGCGCACTTGGTACAAAATCTCGGACAAAGACCTGAATTCGCACTTGAACTCAGTCAACATGGGCAGTGATTATGACAAATGTTTAGTTATATTATAATCTTCTTCTAGATATCACTATGAAAATAAACTATGATAAACTATGAAAATAAAAGGTTCAAAGGACTAAAAATCAAATGTCAAACATCAGTTTTTTTTACTCTCAACTAATGGGAGCGGGAACACCTGAAGAAAATCGATCACAAAAGATGAAATGAGCTTTACCTGATCATAATTGAGGACCTCCTCTGCTGCATGGTCAATAGCAGCAAGTGTCCCCAGTGGCTGACCACGGAAATAGACCATGGACTTTCTGAGTGCGTCCCAAGCATCAGCGACCATCGGATGCGGTTCAAATGAGTGCCAGGCAGACGAACTTGGAGTGTTGAACCCTGACCGTCCCGCCCCAGGGGAGTGGATACCGTCGAGAGGGTCAGGTCCCCTAATATTGGAGATGGACAAATCGCTCAGTGATCTCTCATCAAACGATCTCTTCCGCTCGATGTTCAACTTCGGTTTGTCCAGGAGACGCAACAAGCTAAGATCGTCAGCATCGGCGACGGAACAGTAGGACCCCACCGACCGCAGTCCCGGCTCCCTGGTTCCCTCCATTGACACGCTACCAGCAGCAGGAGGAGAACTTGCTAATCCGCCCCAAATGGCCTAAACCCTGGCCTGTATCGAATGATCCGTTTAGAAGATGTCCATGGTAGCCCATGAACGCACTTGCTATAAAAAAAACCGATGATAAACAAAGAAACTAGAGAAAGAGCAAGAAGGGAGCTCCCCAAAACTTATCCTACATTGCACCATTTGAACACTCCAAACTCTATGATCTGACAGAAAAACGTAGGAAAAAGAAAAACGGCTCAGATCTGAGATTAGGATCCACAGGAAACTGTTCCATTCGTTTCCAACGCTCCTCCAACGTGCCAATGAAACAGCTGTATCTTTCCCTCCGAGACATCAAACTGAATCCGCTCAACTCTCCCTCCGACCAACTCGCCAGCAGTAAACACGAATATAAACCCCGGCAAAACGCAGAGAAATCGTTTACGCCGAGGAAAAAAAAAGAAGAAAAAAAACGAGGACAACGGTCCATCCAGCCACAGGCGTCAAGGTTGATGAACCCTAACCTTCGCAGCCGCCACCAACAGCGACGAATCTCCCCCCCGGAGCCTGCTGAAGACGACGGCGGAACAGAGAGAGACAGAGATAGATATATCCGTAGATAAATACACAGAGAGAGAGAGAGAGAGAGAGAGAGAGAGAGTGTGGAGAGAGAAAGGTCTAATGTCGTGACAACGTGATTTATAGAAGACGAGGCGGCGGGCGTGGAAGGGCAAGAGGGGGGGGGGCCGTTGAGCTTCGGGTCGTCTGTCTGTCTCCGCCAACCTCCCGATCCCCCCGTCGTAGGTACACGCGAGGGGGGACCCACTTGCCATTCGCGTCCCGTACGATCCGATACCCACCAACAGACCCGATAACCGATTGCCGAAACCAATAGACGTCAAAATGATATAATTATTACTTAATTAGGCTTCCGAAGGCCCAGAAGTCATGCAAACAGCAACTAACATAAAAAATAAGTATATTTTCCCGTATTATCGCCCAACTAATTAATCCCGCGTCAACGACACCCCGCATCGCCACGTGTCACGGCACGAGGCATGATCGCGAAGTCCTCCTGGCCTGGCCAGGTGGTGCTCAGGTCAATCGCCGGTGAGCATACCGAAGCGGGGAAACAATAAAGAGGCCAAATTAAATCCGCCCGTCCCTATCAAATGCCGTGGCGCCTCGCTGGACAGCGCCTCTCCGTCCGTCACTCAGCGGGTTTCTTTAACCCCAAGCATGCACGGGTTATCCTCATATTATCTTATTATCGATATAATAATTAGCCATAATAATACTAATCATTTCGATGTACTATCTTAAAATCGGCATGCGATGTATTATTATTGACTCACGTTGTCCGTTTCGGAGCCCCGTCGGATGCTACGGTCAACGGTTGGCGGCCTCAATCCAGATCAGGTCCAGATCCGACGTTGACACTGACCAGTCATCGTCAGGTTCGAATGACTGACGCGGCCGGACCAGAAGGCTCGCGCCCAGGCTCGGACCAGACGGTCTCCCGGCCTGGTGGGTTCGCGGCGACTCGGTCCTCCGCCGCACGTGCTGAATACGACTCGGGTGAAGCCGCCGACGGCGATCACACTCGTACGTGCTGCACGTGCTGAATGTCATTTGGATTGGCGTCGCCGAACGCTCGCACGTGCTGCACGTGCGAGATTCTCTTGCAACGCCGCAAGTCGGCCGTGATTCCAAGAGCGGGCCCCACGAGGTGGCAGTTGCCGCCACGGGATCTTAACTACCATTGAATAATCCAATATTTAATTATAAAATAATGAAAATAATAATAATCGGGATAAAAATACGTGGAGGGGGGGGCATCTCGCCTCCGCACAAGACAAAAAGGGACGTAATGAGGGAGGTGAGTTGGTTGGGTCGGGCCCACTCGAAGCCCGGCCCACGACGCCGTCGGTGGCAGTCGTCACGTGCGACAGAGAAGTGTTCTCCCCTCCACGGCGCTGGATAGGGCAAGAAAGACGAAATTAATGAGACAATGACACGTTATTTTCCTGGGCCCCACCTGCCAGCGTGGACCCTCCACGGGCGGGGGGCCCAACGCATACGGTCCAAAAAAGTGAAGCTGGGAAATTGGGAAGAGCTTGTGCATAACTCAAGTGAATTAATGTGGCGGCGGAACAAATGGACGTGATTTATGTATTTACTAAAATATAGTTTCATATTATTAAGCTATATCTTTTGTCCTCATTGGCTCTTAGTCCAAGTAATCACTGCCCTAAGAATTATTTAGCCCTCTTCTAGAAAATGTATTGATAGGAGGAAATAAATACTCCCAAATTATTACATGATCGTTGCTCTCTTATGCTAATTTGAAAAGTGGTAATGTCATCATTTTCATTTATCGATTAGTATTAATTGTAAAAATAGTTATAAGTAGGGCGCTCAGACCATGTAGGCTAGTGATGGAACAAAAAACGATTCAGCTTTTTGAAAGTCGTGATAATAATGAAATTCGTTCTTCTGCTTTCTCCAATGTTTCATGAGGATCTAAACTAAGGCCACCAATTTTCCCAAAAATAAAAATAAAAATAGCTAAATCCAAAAGTTAATGTGAAAAACAGTCTGAACAAGAGTGATGATTAAATATTCCACATTAACTTAATTATTAACAATAGAAAAAAGTTAATGGATAATGATACTTAAGGATAAATATTCTTCATCGTCAATTTTCTCTCTCCAATAAATTCATACAAAAAATATGACAAGAGCATTAGAGAGGTATGAGCTAGGGCTGTTCTTGAGAGCTCTCTTTGAACCAAAGTTAGTTCTACCCTCTCCCAATGATTGGACTAGACTTGGCATGATCTGGATCTAGTTCAATGTGTTGACACCCCATGAGTAGGATTGCATCATGTTAAGCACATTTTTTTGTGAGAAGCAAAAATATCCATGGTTGAAAAATTCCATTGGAACCCATTGGAGATCAAAAAATGATATAGATAATTTCTAAAAGATCAAATAGAACTAGAGTGGGTGAATATCTCAATTATAGTTTAGATAGTCTAGATTTTCTTGAAAAGGGGATTAACCCTCAGGAACTATTTATGAAATTTTAAGGTGGTGAAATTGTTTAAATAAAAATGAATTAATCAAAATACTTTTAAATAAAAAATGTTAGTGCCTAATGCCTAATAGTAATATCTATTTGTTGAAAATGACATAGCCTTTACACTCTTGAAATACCCCAATTTTCAAGCTTGATAAAAAAATTATATTGATGCTTGTGAGTACATAGGCAAACTGTGTGGATGGTTCAAAACTAGTTCAGTTGGTCCTAGAAAGTTAGAATTATGTTCAAAAATAAAGGACATGTAAGTCACTAAATCCAAGCGCACGGAGCAGTGAACACAACTTTTGAGTATGGGATTAGGTAGATTCAAAAATCATGACCTAACCATGGACCACAATGACTCATAAAATTAAAAGAACATGTTCATACCTTTCCACAGCCAAGGATCTTTGAGAAAATCTATGTCAAACCTACTTCAAAGCTATTGATACAGCTCAATATAGAAATTTAAATTTAAAAAACTAAATTTAAGACTGAGAAAAGTTAGTGATAAAGCATACAAATGAATTATGACCCTATGGTAGGAATTTGACTAATATCAAGTGATTTTTTTAAAATATCCATCAACAAGAGTAATATATAAAGATGTAATGGAGAGGACCAGAACATATAAGTATGTAATTCAGAATTTGATCAACTATAAGTTCAAATTCTTGGCCAAGAAAAGGCATCACCTTTAAATGAAGAAATATCCTTTATTCGGAGAGAAGAAAACCAACAGAACTTAATATTGATTTCACATGTCATTAAAAACATTGTATTTGTGGCTAAATGTGTAAATTTAGATAAATTCAAACCTCAATTCCAATGAACACCAAGTTATGAAATATGAAGAATCAAAACTGTGGTTGTAGAGACACTTTATGATACACTCATTGTAAGAAACCACATCATACTTGTAATAGATGATAAAAATTGTAAGGCAGACCTCCACAACATAACACAATACTAGGTTAATTGTCACACTTATATTTTAGTTAAACAACCTCAAGACCATCCTAAATCTGTTGTCAAATCACACCAATAGGGTATTAATCAGATCAAGTCATCTCTAGCGATATGGTTTCTCGTTCAACTACGTGATCTTCCTTTTTTTGTTGGACTGATCACCTTAAACATTAATACGTTTGTCAAATTCTTAAATTATTAGATCAAAAATTTAGGAGCCACAAAACATATGTCAGATTTATCCCTATTATTTTTACATATCCTCGTTGTCTTTAGCAATTAGAAGGTTGCCACTACTAAAACGCTCCCTAGACACTATAGCAATCAAAGTAAATACAAGTCTATTCCCTCACTTACCCTATATAATGTACTTCATGTTCTCCAATTAATCACAAATTTAGTGTCCATGAGTAAACTTACCGCTATTTACATTATAATGTCTTATCTTTTCATAATTTGTGTGTGTGATCTATGGCAAGCTATTATGAAAGATGATTAAAGACTTTAGGGAAAGGGATGGACTCTACTTTTTTGAAACACATTAAATCTCACACTATTAAAAGAAATGAACTTGTCCTCCATTGAACCTTCTAATTTTTTGAGACATTGAATCTCACACAGTTAAAGGAAGTGAGCTTGTCCTCCATTGAACCACACTCATAAAACCTAAAGAAAGTGCAACTCTATTATCAAAGACTTGGTCATCTTTCTTCTGTAATAACTCGAATAATTATTTATTCTTTGTTGTAGACTGTGGATATTAACAACCTTCATTATAAAATTTGTGAATTTATTAAATACAATCATGCTATTTTTCTTGAAAATAATATAAAGAATTTTACTCTTTTTTTCATATCTATAGTAATATATGGGGTCGTATCATTCCAAAATGTCTCTAGAACACAATAGTTTGTAACATTCATTAATGATTATACTCATATTACATTGATATTACTCAAACAGAAATTAATGTTGGTAGTGTCCTTCCTAAGTTTTATTTTATGATTAAAAGATAACTTATAATTATTATAAAAATATTTATATAATAATAATAAATTATATCTTAATCAAATTTCCATCTTATATTTTTAAATACATAGTCATCTTGTTTCAATACAACATAGTAAAACAAGGTTACCTAGAAAAACTCTTTTACTTATGGCAACTTTTCTTCTCTTCCAAAATCATGTACTTAATTCTTTCTAAAAGAAAATTAATTTTACAAACTACTCATTTAATAAATCGTTTGCCTTCCAAATTGAGAAGCATGATATAAAATTTATAATTGTTTTGTCCCAATATTTCACTAAAACCTAAACTTGCTCTTAAGGTGTTTGGGTGTGTAGCATTTGTTCATAAACATGATCACCACAGAGATAAATTAAATCCTAGTGCGTTAAAATATATTGTTATTAGATATTTCTAAATTTTAAAAAAATATTGATGTTACCATTCTTTATCAAGGTGATTGTGTCCATGGGGAGTGGACCCTGGGACCAGCTCTTCGGAGGTGGGAATGCGCTAGCCTTCGCTGTCGCCGGAGTCGCAGCCTTTATTAGTGGCCTCATCACCATCCTCGCCCTCCCCTGCTCTCCTGTGGCCAAGAGGACGACGAGCCGCCATTGAGGTATGCAGCGCATCTTTTTCAGATATTTTTTCGTGCCCCATCATTCGCCCCTTCTCCCCTTGCACATTCAGTGAATGGCGATCCCTTCATGGAAGAACTGTATAAATTTTTATATATCATTCAATAATTGGAGCGCCTTTTCTCCATGGGCGCTTCTGCTTTAACTGTGGAGGCTGTCGCTGGCGTACTTCCTTCCCATCAGGTTGATGGGGTTGTTTCAGCTGCGTGGTGTCTCGCCGGAAGTCATGCCGTCGGGGGTCGTCTCTGGCAATATCCTGATTTGGGGTTTTTCCATTTTCTAGTAGTTGATGTTTTGTTGCAGGTTAATCTCGACCGTTCATCGCAAGGAGTTATAACGGTGCAAGGTGTGCCACGGAGGACGTAAGACAGCTGGACAAGAAGTTAGTTAGGACTTCTTCTATCTCCTGCTGTCATTGGCCCTGCACTATATAAGGGCAGGGCGTTCGACGGAATGACTATGTGGATTTCCTCTTTTCTTGAATCGAATTTCATCTTTACTTTTTCGATTCTTGATTTGTTCAAGCAGCTGTAATCGCGAGGAGTCCAACAAGTGGTATCAGAGCCGATACCGATCAAAGGGAGAAGGTATGGCAAAGAAAGCTAGTGAAGCTAACACCTCCAGTGAGCGCGGAGGAGAGATGATAGCGGCGGCTCCATCTCTGAAGCTTTCCCAGGACGAATTATCGTGTTTGGTCAATGAGCATGCAGGTATATCTTGATTCTCATGATTTGTGGCAGGCGATTCTAGGAGACAATGTGCCAAAGAAGAAGGATAGATTGGCCTTGTCCGCAATCATCAGTGTGGTTCCAGAAGAGATACTATTTGTACTGGACACCGACAAGACTGCTAAGTAGAATTGGGAGGTTCTGAATCAGCGGAATCTTAGAGTAGATCGTGTCATCCAGTCTCAAGTTCAAGGCCTGAAACGCGAATATGAGAATCTTGTAATAAACAAGACAGATTCAGTGGTGGATTTTGAGATGAAGTTCACACAAATTCTCTCCAAATTACGACAGTTAGGAGAAAAACTGCCAGAGCCGGAGGTTGTGCGTCAATTTCTTAGGGCAACTCCTTCGAAATTCGATGCCATTACCTTGTTATTGGAGCAATATGGTGATTTGGACAAGGTAAGTCTTGATGAAGTCATAGGCTCGCTCACGGTTCACGAACTCAAACTTAAGGATCAAAAGTCTCGTGAGGAGGAGCAAGCCTTGCTAGCTAAGGCACTAAGTAAAGCTAAAGTAACTGCTGATGAAGGTTCTTCGACACGAGGAAGAGGCCGTGGTCGAGGGCGTGGAAGAGGCCGTGGCAGAGGAAGAGGCTGTGGACGCAATCCTACTTCAAACGAAGAGAAGGAAAAGAAGCCTTTCAATAAGTCCCAAATTTAGTGTTACAACTGCCATAAATTTGGGCATTTGCATCAGAATGCAGGAATTCAAAGAAAGAACGAGAAGATCGTGCATATGTAGCTGATGCAGCTCCATCTTCAAGTGTACCTCTCAATCCTCCAGCTCCTTCAGGATCATCTTCTACTCTTCTAATGGCAATTGAAGAAAGTTGTACCGAGTATCTACTCCAAGATTCGATCTCTCTTTATCATAGTCCTGAATTATGGTATTTAGATACAGGGGCTACAAGTCACATGACTAGTCACCGAAGTTATTTCACACACCTAGATGAATCTAAGGCTGGTTTTGTGAAATTCGGCGATAATTCTCGTGTACAAATTCATGGCAGAGGCAATGTGAAGGTCTTTAGTCAAGATGGACAGAAATTTGATTTCGAAGAGGTACTATATGTACCAAAATTGTGTGCAAACATTCTCAACCTAGGCAAATTGGATGAACAAGGCTGTAAAATGGTTATGCACAACGGGAGGCTCACAATTTATGATCAAAAGGGGGACTTCTAGTTGAGGTTCATCGAATAGAAGGACGACTCTATCTACTAAAGTTAAAGGTGGTAGAAGGTTATCTACTTACCAAGGCTGATGACAATTCAAGCCGATTGTGGCACCTGAGGTCTGGTCATTTAAACTATCATTTTTTGAAAGAAATGTCACGAGGAGGAATTGTGGAGGGACTTCCACAAATCAGGGTGCCTGATCATGTATGTCAGAGTTGCTTGGCAGGTAAGCAATCCTGTACTCCATTTCCTAAATCAGCTAGTCATAGAGCAGATGCTCCTCTTGAACTTGTCTACGCAGACATTTGTGGACTGATTAGCCCACCCACATTAGGGGGAAGTCAGTATTTCCTCCTAATTGTTGATGACTGTTCTCGCTTAATGTGGGTAGCTATGCTCAAGCACAAATCTGAAACTTTTTCACATTTCAAGAAATTTGTAAAGCTAGCTGAAGCAAAGAAAGAGACAAAGGTGAAGTGTCTTCAGACAAATAGAGGTGGGGAATTCACCTCAGATGAGTTCAATTCGTTTTGTGACTCACAGGGCATCAAACGACAATTGACTGCCCCCTACTCTCCACAACAAAATGGAGTAGTAGAGTGAAAAAATCGGACAATTATGGCTTTGGTTCGCAGTATGCTGAAAGAAAAGAACTTACCAAGAGAATTGTGGGGTGAGGTTGTGAGTACTACAATGTATCTTTTAAATCGCTCGTCCACACACAACTTGCAAAGTATGACCCCTTATGAAAAATGGCTCGGGAGGAAGCCATCTATAGAGCATTTGAGAGTTTTTGGCTCTCCTATACATGTGAAATGTACTAAGTTTCCTCAGAAGAAGTTGGAAGATCAAAGCACACCTATGGTCTTCATAGGATATGAAGTGGGGACAAAGGCATATTGTTGTTTTGACCCGATCAAAGGGACTGTCCATGTCAGCCGAGATGTGGTGTTTGAAGAAGAGGCAGAATGGAATTGGGAAAATAAAGGTGAGGATGTCCCTACTCTCACATTTTTTCCTATAAATTCCACTCTCTCAGAGGTAGAAGAACCTCTATACTCTGATGACGAAAATGAAGTGTCTTAGTCATAGTTTCAATTACCCGATTCTCAAACTCTATCAGACTCAGAGCAGAGTCATCTTATTAGACTTGTAAAATTCAAAACTCTCACTCAACTATATGAAGAGATTGAAGATTGTATGGTTTCAGCTGAAGAGCCTACAACTTTTGCAGAAGCCTCTCGAGATGAAAAGTGGAGGATCGCCATGGAGGAGGAGATGCGAGCTATTGAACAAAATAGCACTTGGGATTTGGTTGCACCTCCCACTAGTTGCAAACCAATTGGATTGAAGTGGATCTTCAAGGTGAAAAGAAATTCACAAGGGGACGTGATGAGACACAAGGCAAGACTGGTTGTTAAGGGATATTCCCATAAATATGGGATCGACTATGATGAGGCATTTGCTCTTGTCGTTCATTTTGAATCAATTCGTACTCTAATTGCTATTGCAGCTCAATATGGGTGGTCTTTACACCAACTAGATGTGAAATCAGCCTTCCTTAATGGGGAAGTAGTGGAGGAACTTTATGTCAAGCAACCAAAAGGGTTTATTGAGAAAGGCAAGGAAACTCATGTTTTAAAATTGAAGAAGGCTCTTTATGGGCTTAAGTAAGCACCTCGGGCTTGGTATTATAAGCTCCACAACTGTCTCATGTCAATTAGTTTCAGAAGAAGCAAGCATGAACATGCCATTTATCTAAAGAGCTCTGACAGAGTACAGTTGATTATAGGAGTTTATGTGATGATTTGTTGGTCACAGGTGAATTTGAGAGTGACATTTTTGGTTTTAAGAACCAAATGAAGCAATCATTTGAGATGAGTGATCTTGGGATTTTATCCTCCTATCTCGAAATCAAGGTGGAATAGGGGAATGACCGAATCACTCTATCTCCAAAATTGTACGCAGAGAGTATCTTGGACTTTGCTAAAATGAAGGATTGCAATCCAGTGCATACTCCTCTTGAATCTAGAGTCAAATTTAGTCAACTAGGAGGGGCACTAGTCGACAATACTTACTTCCGAAGCTTGATAACGAGTTTAAGGTACTTGGCTCACACTCGACCTGACTTGACCTATTCTGTGGGATTTCTGAGCAGGTTTATGGAGCAGCCAACCTCAGAACATCTCACTACAGTGAAGTGAATTCTGAGGTACCTGAAAGGTACAATTGACTATGGTTTATCCTATGTCAAAGGTCAAAAGAAGGGAGAGTTAGTTGGATATTGTGACAGTGATTTTGCTGGGGATCAGCAAGATCGGAAGAGTACATCAAGTATGGTATTCTATTTTGGAGGTTTGTTGATAAGTTGAGCATCACAGAAGCAAAAATCGGTTGCCTTATCATCATGTGAGGTAGAGTATATAGCTGCCACTACTGCAGCCTGTCAGGGTGTGTGGTTGAATCGGCTCATTAGTGAGCTATGTGGAATTGATGAGAAGACATTCAAGCTACTAGTGGATAACAAATCCGTTATTGTTTTGAGCAAGAATCCGGTATTTCATAGCCGGACTAAACATATTGATGTTTGGTATCACTTCATCCGCCAGTGTGTTGAAGACAAGAAAGTTGAAGTGGATTATGTGAAGACGGATGATCAGCTGGCAGACATATTAACCAAAGCTCTTGGAAGGATGAAATTCATTGAAATGAGAAAGCGTCTGGGTGTTGTGAACGTCGCCACGGAGGAGCTGAATCAAGGAAGAGACTGATGGGGTTGTTTCAGCTGCGTGGTGTCTCGCTGGAAGTCACGTCGTCGGGGGTCGTCTTCGGCAATATCCCGATTTGGGGTTTTTCCATTTTCTAGTAGTTGATGTTTTGTTGCAGGTTAATCACGACCGTTCATCGCAAGGAGTTATAACGGCGCAAGGTACACCACGGAGGATGTAAGACAGTTGGACGAGAAGTTAGTTAGGACTTCTTCTATCTCTTGCTGTCATTGGCCCGCACTATATAAGGGCAGGGCGTTCGACGGAATGACTGTGTGGATTTCCTCTTTTCTTGAATCAAATTTCATCTTTGCTTTTTTCGATTCTTGATTTGTTCAAGCAGCTACAATCCGAGGAGTCCAACACAGGTGCTCTGGGATCTGGCTCACCCCGCAGTAGCCAATGATTTCCCCCCGTGAGGTCGACGCCCTTGCGTCACGCAGATGCGCCACCCCTGCTCGGCCCCAGCTGGAGCCACGCGGCCCCGCTGGTTCTAGAAGTCCCGTGAGGGCGACAATGCTGGAAAACCACGTCGGCGGCGGCGGAGAGGAGCGGCTTTGAAAGGAGGATTCCGCCCGCGATGGAGAAGAGGTCGGAGAGGGGGCAGACAGCGCCGCCGCTTCGGAACCTACGTGGCAGGGTCAACGTCCATCTACCGCTGCTTTCTGATGCGTCGACGTGCCTGCCATATCAAGTTATGTAATTTACAACGTGCTCTAAGCGCAGTTCCCGCCTTACAGCGTGTTAAACGCGAAAGCGTCGCCCACGAAGAAATAAACAGGATCCGAACCGTAACCATGTCCCCGAGGATATTTCGTCCCAGCTGCTCGGCGGTGGCCACGTCATCAGACACGCTTAACCTCAAAACCGATGCGGAAAAAGTACGCAACGGGAAAACGGCGCCTGTCTTCACCCATAAGCGGAGTCCAAGTCGGTTGGTCGCGATCGCGAACCACGGCAGACCATCTAGTCAGTTTTCCGAAAAATATTTATACATTTAAAAATAAAATATTTAGTCACCATCTTGTCATACAATAACGTAAAAAAATCACAATAAATTAGATTTAATTTATATTTAAACGATGAAATACCCGGGCCCCGTAGGAGATCAGGGACAGGACTTTTGCGCCGTACGAAGACAGAGAGAGAATTGACCAAATAGAGCGTAAAGGTCATTTATTTATTGATGTGAAATATATCTGATAAATGCTGGAACGCCCAATGGGAATATTTAATTAATTTATGTCCGAAAATTTTTAAATATCGGAAAAGTTCGGAATGCGCTGGCAAAACCAAGGGCGTCCTAACGCCAGGCGGAGGGGAGGATTATTCAAGGCATCTTTCTTTCTCTTTCGGGGAAGGGAAGAATTTATGCTCCTCTTCAACAGATAATATACGTCGCAAGGAGATCATCATGAGCTTAAAAAATGATGAATGATAATCATAATCGGGAGCTTATGCTTGCGGCTCTTTTTTCCATTCTTGGCGTGTTTTAGACTCCATGGTCCTGACCTGGGGGATCAAGAATCCGCTCAGGCGTCAGCAACTGCTTGCAGTCTATCCCGTCCATGGAAGAGGTGGGCTGCTGTGCAGGAGGAGAGTGTCAGCTTCGATCTACCAATCCTTTATCCTCTGATAAGCTGAACAAGCATAATTTCCACCTCTGACGACTTCGAAAATTCCTTCACGTTTTCTCCTTCAGTAGTTCATTAATTTGCAGTGCAGCGTTCTCCCATCTCAACAGCTACCTCCCATTTTGGTGCAATTTTGGGAGGCAAAGCATCTACTTGTTGAGGAGAAACTGGTCCGGTTTGAGGTTGGTGATGCTTTTTTTTTATATACTGGTTGATCATAGAAAAGAAACCTAAGAAAGAATGAATGAACATCAGATAGTATATTGCTTCTTGGTGAGAGCAAAGGCTAAAGGAAAAGCCTTAAGTTGGTGATGAGTTCATAGAGTCAAAGCAAAAAAATTAAAAAAAAAGCAATCTAGCATTTAAAATTTCATAGATCTCAATTCCTTGGATATTAATCGTGTGCAACCCTCATATTTAACCGGAGTCCCAAATCAACAAGTTTCTTCCTCCTTATTTGTGGGATTACAAGGGATTGGTTATACCCTCTCTGATTATTCACTCTCTACCTGGAAACGTGAACGGTGGTCCGCTTCTTCGTTCCTCATCAGTGCACCAGTGGGGAAACAATGCAGAGTAGGCCCCCGACGAGGAACGTTCTCTCATAGCACTGCGCTCCCATGCAAACCCCTTGCTCATTCTCACCTCTCTGGTACTCGAACGCGGCAAAGAGGCCGTAGAGCAGCAGCCCTATGGGGATGTTGGAGACGACGATGTTGTGGTTGATGGCGAAGAACTTGGTCCCGAAGAGCTCCGAGGTTGCGGAGGCGGCGGCGGAAGTGATGCCCCCCGTGCAGGCCCCTATCACCACGCTCCCGACGTAGAAGCACGCGTTCCCGGTGTTGAGTAGCAGGAAGAAGGCTCCGGCCATGGGCGCCGTCAGGCCGGCCATGAGAGCTGGCCTCGGCACCTCGTACATATTCCTGGAAAGGGAGGACACCGGATGAAGATAGGGTTAGAGCGAAGGGTTAGATTTGGACAGGGCGTCGTCGTAGGGTGAAGGCTTCACCTTAAGCCGACGAAGTCCACGAGGGAAACCGTGTAGCGGCCGTAGAAGACGAAGGCGAAGGCTAAGGAGACTACACCAGAGGTCTTGGAGAGCCCGCGGGACTCCACGATCTGCCCAAGGTTGTTCAGGAAGACCTGCCCCACCGTCGACCCAAGCATGTACCCGAAGTAGCACAGCCAGAACTCCGGTGTCCTCAGCATGGCTGCCGCCGTGACCTGCCTCTCCTCGCTGGCCGCCTCCAATCCTGCTGGCGCCGCCAACCCCTCCTCCATCTTGACACCCTCGGCCGGCGCAGTGGCTTCCGGAGCTTGACCATCAGCTCTGGCCTCCCCACTTCGGAACCGTCTCCTCTCCACCAGCTCCCGCACTTTGGCAGCCGCCGGCAAGGCCAGCAGTGCCGCCAGAGGACACCCGAAGCTCCACATGGCCCCCGTCGAGTGTCAAACCCATCCTTTTATCCTCTGTAGACCACAAGCTGCTGAAAACAGCACACGCACCACTCACCATGGCTATGACGAAAACCGGGACCCACCCTCCGTCGGACCGCGGCTTCTCTTCCGACGAGACGACCATTGCAATGGGCAGGGCCAGCAAGGTGATCGCCACCGGAACCACCGTATTGAGGAGGAGGTACGCCTTCACCTTCTGGTGGGGGAGAGGTTGGAAAAAGGCGAAGGCCAGGACCTTGTACGCCACTGGGCTTAGTCCGAAATAGCTCGTGGAGAGCCCCACGGCGACCTTGGTCTCCGATCTGAAGTTCCTCAAGCATACTTCGAAGCAGACGGTGTTGATCCAGCAGGTGGCGTACCCCGCCGTGGCGTTCAGGAGGAAGACCTGCCAATATGACGCGGAGGCGAGGGCCTCACCGACGAGGAGGAACTGCACCCCCTGTAACCCACCAGCCCTAGAGCCGCGCCAACGAGGAGCACTGCCCACAGCGGGAAGTAAACCACCGCCACGCCTGAGACCCAGGCGAACAGCTTCCCGGCCTCCGAAGCGAAGGCGAGGGCGTTGAGATGCGCCTGGGAGATGGAGAGAACCTGCTTGAGATTGGAGGAGTAGTTGGGGAAGTTGGAGCTCGCCCCATAGGCCAGCTGCAGCGAGATGACCCCACAAGGCTAAACCACTGCAGCGGTGTCGTCGGGGAAGTTGGAGCTCGCTCCATAGAACGCGATCAGAGGGGAACGGCGTGATTCCTTTCGACGATTTGTACCGCCGGGGGGGGAGGGGGTGTGGGGGAGGGGGAGTGGGGGAGGGTGGGAAGGAGGGGAAGGGGGAGGGGGGGAGGGTGGGAAGGAGGGGAAGGGGGGGGAAGGAGGGGAGGGGGAAGGAGGGGAGTCAAAAGAGAGATGGACGGCGACCAGCGCGAAGAAATGAAAGAACTGTCCAAGAGGACGACCAGCGCGACGGGAGTAAGTTTCGGGCCAAGAAGTCGGGCCTTGAAGGAAGGCTGGGGCTAGATAAGCCCGGCCCGTCTGGCTAAGCCCGGCCCGACCGCCAACCACCAGCTGTCATGCCGACAGTTTAAATAACCGAGGGGCCAATTGAGTCAGAAAATAGAAAGAGATTCAAGTTCTTCTACCATCCCTTCTCTCGGTACTTCCTCTCAACCTTTTTCCCTTTCTCTGAATCCCTTCTTCCTCTCCTCTTCATTCCTCTCAATCTCTATAGTGATCTCTGTCAGATTGGTGATCTTGCTGCAACTTGTGACCGGATCTTCCTCTTCCGACTACATCATCCCTCAGAAGCACTAAATTGTTAGTTCCCTAGTGCAGGAGTTCGAAATCTTATAATTCTACAATCAAGGAAGGTAACTATGAACGATATTCACTTGCCTCTCTTCTCTGGTTGTGTACATGGATTGACGTCACCTATTCTCTAATAAATGAGATGAATCTTGTTTGTTCGATTCATTATTTTCTTCTTTAACAATCTCAGATTGAACGTACCGTAATCTATTCTCAAATTACATTGAGTTGTATCATATAAAAAGTGGAACCTATCAAATTGGTATTAGAGCCATACGATGCCGCCAAAAATTGGAGAAACTAGTATGAAATCATTGAAGAAGGAAGTGGACGAATTATGATTCAATTCTCAGCAAGTCTAGGAATATAAAGCAAAAATTGATTTACTCAAACAGCAATTCAATGCCATTATGCAAGCCATTGATGAACTAAAGAAAACATCTATTGATTCTTCTCCTAGAAGTGATCAAGAAATCAGAAAATTGGATGACAACAGACAATCAATACAACCATGAAGAATTTTCAAACCGGTGGGATCTCCATGATATGGTTCAAGAAATATGGGCGTCGACCCAAGATTAGGAGGAAGAAGGTTGGATTTACCAATCTTCCTTGGAGAGGATCCGGAAGGATGGATCTATAGAGCTGAAAGATATTTTTCCTTATATCCAATGTCAGATGATGACAAATTAGCTACTGCAGGCATTAGTTTTGAAAACAGAGCCCTCAAATGGTTCTAATGGGAAGATCATTGCCAACCAATTAAAGATTGGATAGATCTAAAACATCGTCTCCTAGATCGGTTTGGCATTAAAAGGACAGGCAGTGTTATACAATAATTTCTAGAAATCAAACAAACTAAGTCGGTTGTTGAATATAGAGAACAGTTTGAAATCATGGCAGCGGCAGCAGGAGAGGTTGCACCAAACATTTTGGAATCAAATTTTCTGAGAGGATTAAAAGGTGATATTCAAGCAGAAATCAAGTTATTAAGGCCCAACGGCTTGTCAGAAATTATGACACGTGCTGAATAGGTAATGTAAGGATCAGCCGCTTATTACCAGGAACCATGAAAGCCCCACTTGTTCTACCTCCAAGGGACACGCACAAGGTCTGAGCGGATGTCCGCATGGGTGCCCATCACCTTATGAATCTAAATACCAGGTCCATGGAATACTAGAATCCGAAAACGACACGCGGGGCCAGCAGGTTTTGACCCCTTTGCGCTTATCAAGAGATCAGCAAGTGCACGTCTGAAGCGAATACGACCCCCATGTCCCCTCTCCTTCACGCGCCGACGACCTCCAAATAAGAAAAAAAGACCCAGGAGAGAATGGAAAAGGAACGCAGTTAGTAACACTAACGTTCTGGCTGCGCCTTTAGCTCCACATGTCGATGACACCCGCGACTGCACGTCGCCTAACCAGTCAATACGAGACGATCGTCTCACCACCCAGAGTAGACTAACGATGACTGCATCGCACTAGTGTACGAAGTCTCATCAGTTTCCACGGTCGGCGTTGTCCAACGATGACCAAGGCAAAAGCTTTCCCGGTGTCTAACTTCGACCTTCCTCGCCGCCTACCTGACTGCCAGAATATTGACATCGCCACGCTAGTACTCCCGAATGGTCATGGCCCTCGAGACTACAAATAGCGGCACCGGAGAGGTCGCAGAAGAGCACAAGCAGGTCATCGCTGACGCAAGTTTTCTCGTCCTCCTCAACCGAAATCTCCTGCAAGACTGCCTCGACCCCCCGGGAAAGGATGGGCGCCGGCGGCAGGATGTTCCCGGAGGAGGAGAGCCGCCCCGTGTCCGGATACTCTAACAAAGGGAAACAGAAGGGCTTCCGTGCCGTTTCACCGGCTCCCGGCAGAGGCGCCGCCGTTTACGCTCGGCGATCTCAAGAAGGCCATCCCGGCTCACTGCTTCGAACGCTCAGTCCTCCGTTCCTTCTCTCACCTCGCCAGAGACCTCATCCTCTCCGCCACGCTTCTGTATCTCCTAGAGGTTAGAAAGAGTCTCTAGGTTTGACAGAAAGTAGGGAGAGATATCAAGAAGGTGATGAGAGTCTGTAATAATATACATGCATAGATAAATATAAATGAATATATCAAACACACATATGTAATATGTAGAATCATATACACAAAGCATATAAGTCATGATTTCAAGTATATAAATGAAAATATAATTAATATATAAAACCCCTCATGATATGAACCTCAATAGTCGAATCATAATATCACAAGAATCTATCATCTTATATGATTCTATGTGAAATATCATTATTTATATAAATCATTGTAGCTAAAGAAGTACTGATTTGAATAAGTAAATCAATAAGTTTCCATGAAGTAAATAATGAGTATGAAATCTTACTTTGTGACCTACAATCTCATGATTTTACTTAAAATGATCAAATAATTTTAACATTGAATCAGTCAAATTATCAATTGAGTGTTGATTTCATCAATTATAATTATCTAAATATCATTGAATATATGTTGAAAATCATATAGACTACTTTCAATCAAGATAATATGATTTTAAATATTTACATTATAGTTTACAAAGTATACTTATATCTCATATTTTATTTGACTAAATTCATATGAGATTTAAATGAGAAATTACAACTTTCTTGAGATATGTCATGTGAAGTTCATAACATAGCTTATCATATTTTTATCAAGTTTCTATGAACTGAGTATCATCAAATATAAATATTAAGTATTAAAAATTTATATGTTAATTTCTTTAGAGGATATTTAAAGTAGTAAAAGGACATGTCATAGTTTATTTATGCAAAGTTTGAATTAAATCTTCTTTTCAGTAAATTTAGTCATTGGAGATCTTAAAAAATCTACAAAAAGTTAATATATGATTTACTTATATATATGATTGATCTCCAAAAGAATTAATTATCCATAACTACATTTATTATTCAAAAAATCATTCTCTTGTCCAAGTGTTTTTCACGTTGTGTATTGAAAAGAAAAGAAATGATTGTTCTGTTGGCCATTCATTGAAAGAGACAGTATTAACTCAAAGTATTCAAAATATCATCTATCTATTAGAATTTCTTTTGAGCTGCATACCGTCGCTGTACATAGAGGGTTATTGAGGCAAATCAAATGATGTATGGAGGGATTCGTGTAGAAACCGTTTGACGGTTGCAATTCCTTTGATGGAAAGAGTTGCAACCGTCAAGCCTCTCTTGGGGCTATAAAATCAAAGGGTTTGGTCCCTCAATTGTATTCTTTTTCGGAGACCTTGTGCATCCATCGACAGAAAGATAATCCTCCAATGATTAACAATTGTAGAAGACCAATCCCAATGGATTCCGGTATGCTTTCGCCTCTAAATCGAAGAAATCTCATCAGTGGTATCAGAGCTCATAATATTTCTTATTTTCCTTTTGATTTTGGTTTTTTTTTTACTCCGACAAGATTTAGATCTAAAAACGATTTCCGTTATGGCCGATTTCATCAGCCATGACCTTCCGTTTCAGTTAATTCGGCTTCGGCTGATTATGGAGACTTGATTTTGCATCCGCCCATGATAGTTTGAGGGTGATTCGACTCTCGTTTCCGCATTCGCGAAAACATCTGTTCCGCAGACGATAGTTCGCGAAAACTAGGGTCGTGTTTTTTCGTTTTGTCTGAGTATTTTACTTTCGTAATTTGCTTAGCTGGTTACATTCTCGGTTAATAACCGTGTGACCAGTGTTCGAATCTTGTCACATCCACATCGATATTTTTTAACCAGCTATTACTTAAATGGGCTTGTGGGCCCTTACTTTTCCTTGGAGGAGAGCCCATGCGATCATAGGATTGGGCCGAATAATGGCCCATTAGTCGAAGGATTGTTTAGGCCATAAAGGACGGCCCATAAGGGGCCATTAACAAGGTCAGCCCATACGAGGTCCGCCCAAGATAATTCCTTAAAGAGGGCCCTCTCTTGAGGCAGCCCACGAAGGGAATTTATTTATTTATATATATATATATATATATATATATATATATATATATATATATATATATATATATATATAATTTTTTTATGATAATCTTGATTGTTTTTTATTCATTTCAATTTTGCAATGCTTAATTTTGCATTGAATGTTGTTGAATTAAATATTAGCAATTTAATATGATTGTCATATTAAAATATCCATCATTTAAGAAAACCTTAAAGTTATAATGTGCATATATTCATGTGAACATTTATTGGCCCAAAGGAAAATAAATGTTTAGCAGAATGTAATGTATATTTGGTTATTCAAATTTTGATATTGATCTAGTATTTTATTTGAAATGGATTTTAATAATCAATATGTTGATAAATCAACCTCTATTGGTAAATGTATTCATTTCGAAATACTATCATGATTATGTGATATTATTTATACAAATGCTTATTGGCCCAAAGGAAAATGAGTATTTGGCCTAATAATTATCACATCAATGATAGTAAATTTTACAATTATCAATTTTGATAAAAATACTAAGTCAGCTCAAAGGAAGTCTTATTACTTATCATCTTTGATTGTTTAAGTTTAACTTTCATGCCAAGAGGATCAATTACAAATTAATATATTATCCAAAGATGAGTATTAATGTCGTGCTAGATCTCTTGAGATGAAAAATATTATTGTTTGAATTTTACATTTTACTTATGTGAGTTATTTATTCTTTGTATAGGCTCAAAAAATGCTTTAGATATCTGCACAAATTTAACTTCTATTCCGATGCTTAGTGGTACAAACTTTAAGAAATAGAAGGAATTTGTATTACTATACTTGGGTGTTTCAAACATTGACTATGCCTTGCGGAATGATCAACCCATAGCCATTAAGGACTCTTCTTCTATCGAGGAAAATAGGGCTTATGAAAATTAAGAAAGATCTAATCGTATGTGCTTAATGGTCATTAAATGCACCATTCCTGAATCCTTAAGGGATACCTTAGTTGAAGAGGCAATTGATGCCAAACTTCTCATTCAAAAAATTGAGAAGAGGTATCATAAAGAAGATAGAGCTGAGACTAGTACTCTTATAAATCGTCTTACTAATATGAAATATAAAGGAAAAGGCAATATAAGAAAATACATAATGGAAATATCTCACATTTGTTCCAAATTAAAGTCATTAAACTTAGAACTTCTAGAACAATCTATTGTTTACATGGCTTTGAACTCTCTTCCTACACAATTTACTCAATTCAAAGTGAGTTATAATTGTCAAAAGAACCCTTGGTCCTTCAACGAGCTCATTTCACATTGTGTGCAAGAGGAAGAGAGATTGAAGTCGAAATAATGTGAAAGTGCTCATCTCACTATGGCCTCATCAGAAAAGGCAAAGGATAAAAGAAAACGCAAGGGCAAACAAATTGATGGTGGTCCACCTAAGAAGAAGCAACAAAAGGAAGTACATTGTTTCTTTTGTAAGAAAGTTGGACACTTAAAGAAAGAATGTGCTAAATGTCTTGAGTGGTTCAAGAAGAAAGGTACATTTTTCTCTTTTATTTGTTCAAAAGTTAATCTAGCTTCAGTGCCAAGATACACATGGTGGGTAGATTTCGGTGCCACTACTCATGTGAGTGTATCTATGTAGGGTTGTCTCAGTCATCGCAAGCCGAATGAAGATGAGCAATTCATCTATCAAAGTGACGACAATGCAGGGAAAGTCGAGGTTGTTGATATCTTTAAAGTTATTTTAAAAACTAGTTATCATTTGTATTTGAATTAAACTTTTATTGTACCATCATTTGGATGGAATTTAATTTATGTTTCTATTTTGGACAAATATGGTTATCATTGTTTATTTGGAAATGAAAAGTTCAATCTTTTTCAAAATTCAGCACTTATAGGTACTAGATGTCTAGGTACTTATGATAACTTATATTTGGTTGACACTAAAGACTCTTCAGAACAATCCTTCCAGTTCTATTGGTACAAAACAAAAGCTAGAAAATGAGAATTCATCATCTTAATGGCATAGAAGGTTAAGCCACATTTTTCAAAAGAGAATTGAAAGACTCGTGTCAGAAGGAATTCTTAATTCCCTTAATTTTAAAGATTTTGACACATGTGTCAAATTTATTAAGAGAAAACGAACAAATATGAGGAAAATGGGTTCCAATCGAGCTTCACAAGTCTTAGAATTGATTCATACAGACAATTGTGGTCCATTCCCTACAACATCTTGGAATGGACAATAATATTTCATCACTTTCATTGATGATTATTCTCGATATGGATACTTGTATCTCATTCATGAAAAATCTCAAGCCTTAGACATGTTCAAAAATTATAAGGCTGAAGTTGAGAATCAAGTCAACAAAAAGATTATGGCCATTAGATCTGACTGTGGTGATGAATATTATGATAGAAATGATGGATCAGGTGAACAACATCTAGGACCTTTCGCTAGGTTTCTTGAAGAGTGAGGTATTGTTCCTCAATACACGATGCTAGGATCTCTTAGCATGAATGGTGTTGCTGAGAGACGAAACCGAACACTCAAAGATATGGTAAGAAGTATGATCAATCAAACTTCTTTACTTGAATCCCTTTAGGGTGAAGCACTAAAAATAACAGTTTATTTGATCAATAGAATAC
Source organism: Spirodela polyrhiza (assembly GCA_024713555.1). Lineage (NCBI taxonomy): Eukaryota > Viridiplantae > Streptophyta > Magnoliopsida > Alismatales > Araceae > Spirodela > Spirodela polyrhiza. Next base: position 2,248,479 of record CM046536.1, read on the forward strand.
CGATAAAAGCAACAATGAAAACCCCTTACGAGCTTTGGACAGGTAGAAAACCTAGTTTAAAGCATTTACGGGTTTGAGATTGTCTTACAGAGGCAAAACCTTATAGGCCTAATGAAAGGAAACTTGACTCTAAGACATTAAGTTGTTACTTTGTTGGTTATTCCGAGCGATCTAGGGGGTATAAATTTTTTATGATCTCGCTATTAAAACTTTTTTTGAGACGGGTAATGATATATTCTTTGAGAATGATGAGTTTGTGGGGGGAGATAAGGTTAGAGATATTTTCTTTGAGAAAGATTATTTGGCAATGTCTCTTATTATTTCTACAAATAATCAAGATAAAGTATAATCACTTGACATTGTTAAAACAATAATTAATGAACAAGATAATATTCAAAAATCTTCAACTCTAGAAGTTCAAACTCAACAATCTCAAGAATCGATGCCATTAAGGAGATCCACTAGAGAAAAAAGGAGTGCAATTTCAGATTATTACTTTGTGTATCTCCATGAACATGAAGTAGATATTGAGGAAGATGATCCAATCAACTTTCGTCAGGCCATGGAAAGCTCTGATTCTCAAAAGTAGATAGAAGCTATGAATGAAGAAATCAAATCCATGAAAGACAATGATATTTGGGATCTCGTCCCATTACCTAAAGATGCGAAACCTATTAATTGTAAATGGATATTTAAAACCAAGAGAGATTCAAAAGGTAACAAGGAGAGATATAAAGCTCATCTTGTCGCTAAAAGATTTACTCAAAGGGAGGGCATTGATTATAAAGAGACTTTTGCTCCAATTTTCACAAAAGACTCTTTTCGAATAATAATGACACTAGTTGCTTATTATGATCTTGAGCTCCACCAAATAGATGTGAAGACGGCTTTTCTCAATAGAGACATTGAGTAAACCATATACATGATGCAACCTGAAAAGTTTAAGTCTAAAAACTCAATAGAATTAGTTTTCAAATTAAAGAAATCTATCTATGGACTCAAGCAAGCCTCTCGTCAGTGGTATCACAAATTTCATCAAGTTATCACTTCATATGACTTCGAAATGAATAAAGTTGATGATTGTGTATATCATAAGTTCAGTGGAAGTAGATACATATTTCTGATTTTATATGTGGATGATATTTTGCTTACATATAATGATATGGGCCTCTTAAGTGAAACTAAATCATTTTTATCGAGAAAATTTGAGATGAAGGATCTTGGTGAAGCCTCATTAATTTTAGGTATATAGATACACCGAGATCGTACTTAAAATATTCTGAGGTTATCACAAAAGACTTATATTGAGAAAATTCTCAAAAGGTTTAATATGCAAAATTGTAAACTAAGAAATACCCCTGTAGTTAGAGGAGACAAATTTTGTCTTAGTTAGTGCCCTAAAAATGATCATGAAATAAAGTAATGCACAAAATTTCTTATGCATCGGCTATAGGATGTATAATGTATGCCCAAGTATGTACGCGTCCAAACATTACGTATGTTATTGGGATACTAGGTAGATACTTAAACAATCCAGGCATGGATCACTAAATAGCAGCAAAGAGAGTTATGCATTACTTACAAAGAACTAAGGACTCTATGCTCACATATAAGAGGTCAGATCAATTGGAGATCATTGGTTACATTGATTCTGACTTTGTCAGATGCCAAGTCTCGCGAAAATCCACATTAGGTTATATATTTCTACTAGTCAGAGGAGCCATCTCATAGAAGAGTGCAAAGCAATCGCTTGTAGCCTCATCTACAATGGCTACAAAATATATCGCAATGTACGAAGTATCTAATCAAGTATTATAGTTGAAGAATTTTGTCACTAGGCTTCAAATCGTGAGTGGCATTCAAAAACCTCTCAAGATATATTGTGATAATAAGTTAGCCATACTATTCTTCAATAACAATATGAGCTTGACAAAGTTTAAGCATAGAGACATTAAGTATTTAGTTGTCAAGGAAAGGATTCAAAATGAAGAAGTGTCTACAGAGCACATTGGAACAAATTCAATGATTGCAGATTCACTCACTAAAGGCTTATTGCCTAAAGTGTTTATAAAACATACCACTCACATGGGAGTTCTTCTTTATGAAGAATTGTAAATTTGAGTGAGAGTTTATGTTTGATGCTCTCAATTGTAGACATGTAAATATTTCTACATAATTGAAAATCATATTTAGTTTATCCATTTTGAATGTTGATATCCATAAAGTAGAACTCGTTATAAATATTTAAATTTAATTATATCTTTGAAATTTCCGCACTACACATCTATAGTTGATTTATGTCATTCATCATAAGAACATATATGATTTTTGTGGCTTAGTTGCATGAAAGTGTAATGAAAGTTGTTCCAGTCCTATGTTTATATGTTGATGGACGAGATTGATGCATTTGTCATATATACATCAATAACTAAATTTTTGAGCTCATAAAGGTTAAATATACAAATGACTAGATGGTCATGGTATGTAGCCCAAGTGGGAGATTGTTAGAATTTCTTTTGAGTTGCATACTGTTGCTATACATGGACGGTTATTGAGGCAAATCAAACGATGTATGGAGGGATTCGTGTAGAAACCGTTTGACAGTTACAATCCCTTTGATGGAAAGAGTTGCAACCATCAAGCCTCTCTTGGGGCTATAAAATCAAAGGGTTTTGTCCCTCAATCGTATCCTTTTTCGGAGACCTTGTACGTCCATCGGCAGAAGGATAATCCTCCAAAGATTAACAATTGTAGAAGACCAATCTCAATGGATTCCAATATACTTTTGCCTCTAAATCGAAGGAATTCCATTACTATCCTCATATTGAGTTTGACAATAACCGCTCAAGCTACAACACAAGTACACGAAACAATAAGATAAAGGCCTTAGATGCAAGCTTTTTACCAACAAGGGTCAAAGCCTAATTTTAACATCAAGATGCCATCTTGAAGTAAAATAACAACTCTATATGGATCAAAGTCTACATGAATATTCTAGTCAACTATTATCATAAAAAGTTAAAATTTTATAAAGTAGACATGGTTTACCCCAAGCACAAGCCTTACAAAATGTGCTCCTCAGCCAAACAACATAATGAAAAGCTCACACCCATGTATTTTGGGCCCTTTCGCATCTTTAATTGAGTTTGTGTTGTTTCCTATAGATTGGATCTGTAAGCATCTATCTAAATACGTCAAATATTTCATATTTCTCAATTAAACATGTAATTGGAATAAATATGTATAGCCACTCACTCCCTTTATTGATGATGAACTCAAAGTGATTATACAATTAAAAGTGTTGATGAACCTTTGCCACAACCCCATCAACAAGGAAGGCCTAATCAAATGGAAGTGCATTCTTGATTTTGAAACTCCTTGAGAAATTGTCTTATCCATCTAATGTAAGTTTCTTAACTCCCACTTTGTGGACAAGGTGTAACAAAAGAAGAAATTATTAGGACCAAAACTATTGGGCCCATTACCAAGTCTATGCTTGAAGTTACTTATACCCAAAGAGGGAAGTTTAAGAGATAAGGGGCCAGTAAAGAGGGTTGGTATAAGACCTCTAGGAGGCCCTCACTGGGGCACTCTAGGAAGTTGCATTGAGAAAACTAAGGCTCTCTCAAATTAGTCCCCAAATTGGTTCTAGGGTTCCTACCGAACTCACCCATCTTTCCCTTTTTCCCCTTTTCTATTTTAGTTTGTGCTTCATTAGATTCATGTTGTTATTAGGTTGTCATTTCCCCTAGATCTCAAGTCATTATCTTGGGAGTCCTATCAATATCCAAATTGTAAATGCATAATATCTATTCACCATCGAGAGGGAGTGTCCAGAAGTATTACATCTTCCTTTATTATTTGTATTGTATATCTTCCAATTATTTTTAATCTCCTTTTATTTTTCATCATGATGGACCAGACCATTCCGGTTCGGTCCACAAATGGGCTGATATAAAACTAGTCTCATGTTAAACTAATTGTAGGAACAATTTAAGGCTTTTGGCCTATTCTGCCACTCCATCCTACCGCTCTGTGAGAGCGACCACATTCGTCCTGCCGATGCCGGCGTTGCCGTGTGCGAGCGGCCATCTGCAGCAGCACGTCGATCGTTGTTAATCGCCCACAAGCGCGACGTCATCAACTCCCCCCCACACCCCCCCCCCCCCCCACAATTCCCTCCGTCTTGTCCCCAATGGGGGCATGTCTACATCCAGAGATCCTGTCGACCCACAGAGCGGGGCGACTCGGTTCTCGGCGCCGAACCGCTGGGTTCCCTTGTCCGAGTCGCCCCCGTTCCGCTGGCGTAAGCGATGACGTGAGACTCCTAGTAGTCAGCGGGCGACCACGTGGCCCTTGATCCAGGATGCAACCCCCTTCCCGCTTCCGGCAGGCCGGAGAAAATTGCGCCCTTTTCGTATTGGCAGCGGTGGATGTGCGCAAGGACGTCATCAACTCCCCCACCCCCCCCCACAATTCCCTCCGTCTTGTCCCCAATGGGGGCATGTCTACATCCAGAGATCCTGTCGACCCACAGAGCGGGGCGACTCGGTTCTCGGCGCCGAACCGCTGGGTTCCCTTGTCCGAGTCGCCCCCGTTCCGCTGGCGTAAGCGATGACGTGAGACTCCTAGTAGTCAGCGGGCGACCACGTGGCCCTTGATCCAGGATGCAACCCCCCCTTCCGTTTACTGTTTTTCCTGGAGTCTATTGACCATTAACGGATTCCATCTGCGGGCAGATCTGCGGGAAGAATCTTCTCGAGGGAAGGTGGGGGGATTTCCGGCGAGAAAGTATCCGATGGCTTAAGCTGTCTACCCTTTTATATTTTATATTTGGGAAATTTCCCAAAATAAAAAATAAAAAAATACAACCGATGGGATAGAGAGAGAGATCATTCCGCTATTTTAATGCGTGAGTTGGATACCCTCCGACGAGACGGCAGACTCTATCTCTCTCTCTCTCTTTCTCTCAATGGGGGAGGGGGAGAGGGAGAGAGAGAGAGAGAGAGAGAGAGAGAGATGTCTCCATCATTGGATTTCTTGGAGCTCGGTGGAGAGCGACTGTTGATTTCCAACATATGATAAGTTAACACTATTGTGTAGTGTCTTGCTTTGTATTATTTCGGACTCAACATTTGATTTGCCTTTTTATTTTTCTATTGAAACCCACTTTTCTTGTTTTAGGAATCTATCATGCAAAACGAGCGAATCTTTCTTATTGTACTTTTAGTGACCGAATAAACTTGAGATTTTCTCCGCTTGTTCCTTATATTTTTCTACAGATTTATCATTCATTTTTTGAATGGCCCCAGGAAATCTTGTTCCATTATTTTGCTGATGACTGTGGCAAGATGTTCAGCTGATCTCGGTCCGTGTTAGGAAACATGGATTAACCATGGTTTGCGTGGAAAATAGTAGTCAAAAACTGAGAAAAGTTCATCAAGTCATCAACAAGTAATCAGTAACGTAAATAAGAGAGGATTATTCAAGGCGTCTTCTCTTCTCGGGAAGACAAGGATCTATTCTCATCTTTACTAGATAATTTACATCGCAAGGAGACCACGATCAGCTTTCAAAATGCTGAATGACAATCAAAATGCTTGCGGCTCTATTTCCATTCGGGGCCTGTTTTAGAGTCTAAGGGTCCTGAACTGGGATCAAGAAGCAGGAGCAGCTCGCTGTCTATCTCAGCTTCGACCAACCTATCCTTACCCTTTTCTCTGTTCCACCAGTTTATCAATTTACGGCGTAGTGTTCTGCCTTTTCAATAGCCAGCTCCCCATTTGAGGTTGACTTCTGCGAAGGTCGGCGAGAGGAAGAGGAACATCCTCCGGTCGGTCCACCGACGGGAAACGGGCGACAATGCCGGAAAACCACGTCGGCGGCGGCGGAGAGGAGCGGCTTCGAAAGGAGGATTCCGCCCGCGATGGAGAAGAGGTCGGAGAGGGGGCAGACAGTGCCGCCGCTTCGGAACCTACGTGGCAGGGTCAACGTCTATCTACCGCTGCTTTCTGATGCGTCGACGTGCCTGCCATATCAAGTTATATAATTTATAACGTGCTCTAAGCGCAGTTCCGCCTTACAGCGCGTTAAACGCGAAAGCGTCGCCCACGAAGAAATAAACAGGATCCGAACCGTAACCATGTCCCCGAGGATATTTCGTCCCAGCTGCTCGGCGGTGGCCACGTCATCAGACACGCTTAACCTCAAAACCGATGCGGAAAAAGTACGCAACGGGAAAACGGCGCCTGTCTTCACCCATAAGCGGAGTCCAAGTCGGTTGGTCGCGATCGCGAACCACGGCAGACCATCTAGTCAGTTTTCCGAAAAATATTTATACATTTAAAAATAAAATATTTAGTCACCATCTTGTCATACAATAACGTAAAAAAATCACAATAAATTAGATTTAATTTATATTTAAACGAAGAAATACCCGGGCCCCGTAGGAGATCAGGGACAGTACTTTTGCGCCGTACGAAGACAGAGAGAGAATTGACCAAATAGAGCGTAAAGGTCATTTATTTATTGATGTGAAATATATCTGATAAATGCAGGAACGCCCAATGGGAATATTTAATTAATTTATGTCCGAAAATTTTTAAATATCGGAAAAGTTCGGAATGCGCTGGCAAAACCAAGGGCGTCCTAACGCCAGGCGGAGGGGAGGATTATTCAAGGCATCTTTCTTTCTCTTTCGGGGAAGGGAAGAATTTATGCTCATCTTCAACAGATAATATACGTCGCAAGGAGATCACCATGAGCTTAAAAAATGATGAATGATAATCATAATCGGGAGCTCATGCTTGCGGCTCTTTTTTCCATTCTTGGCGTGTTTTAGACTCCATGCTTGCGGATCAAGAATCCGCTCAGGCGTCAGCAACTGCTTGCCGTCTATCCCGTCCATGGAAGAGGTGGGCTGCTGTGCAGGAGGAGAGTGTCAGCTTCGATCTACCCATCCTTTATCCTCTGATAAGCTGAACAAGCATAATTTCCACCTCTGACGACTTCGAAAATTCCTTCACGTTTTCTCCTTCAGTAGTTTATTAATTTGCAGTGCAGCGTTCTCCCATCTCAACAGCTACCTCCCATTTTGGTGCAATTTTGGGAGGCAAAGCATCTACTTGTTGAGGAGAAACTGGTCTGGTTTGAGGTTGATGGTGCTTTTTTTTTATATACTGGTTGATCATAGAAAAGAAACCTAAGAAAGAATGAATGAACATCAGATAGTATATTGCTTCTTGGTGAGAGCAAAGGCTAAAGGAAAAGCCCTAAGTTGGTGATGAGTTCATAGAGTCAAAGCAAAAAAAAAATTAAAAAAAAAGAAATCTAGTATTTAAAATTTCATAAATGTCAATTCCTTGGATATTCATCGTGTGCAAACCTCATATTTAACCGGAGTCTTTGCCTCCTTATTTGTGGGATTACAAGTGGTTGTTAATAGCCTCTCTGATCATTCACTCTTTAACTGGCACCGTGAACGGTGGTCCGCTTCTTCGTTCCTCATCAGTGCACCCGTGGGGGAGCCTCCACACGGCTAAGGGATCAGAGCGCTGGCCACGGATCGGGTCTTCCGTGTTCGGATGTGGAGGATCACGAAGAGTATAGTGGAAACAATGCAGAGTAGGCCCCCGACGAGGAACGTTCTCTCATAGCACTGCGCTCCCATCCAAACCCCTTGCTCATTCTCACCTCTCTGGTACTCGAACGCGGCAAAGAGGCCGTAGAGCAGCAGCCCTATGGGGATGTTGGAGACGACGATGTTGTGGTTGATGGCGAAGGACTTGGTCCCGAAGAGCTCCGAGGTTGCGGAGGGGGCGGCGGAAGTAATGCCCCCCGTGCAGGCCCCTATCACCACGCTCCCGACGTAGAAGCACGCGTTCCCGGTGTTGAGTAGGAGGAAGAAGGCTCCGGCCATGGGCGCCGTCAGGCCGGCCATGAGAGCTGGCCTCGGCACTTCGTACATATTCCTAGAAAGGGAGGACACCGGAAGAAGATAGGGTTAGAGCGAAGGGTTAGATTTGGACAGGGCGTCGTCGTAGGGTGAAGGCCTCACCTTAAGCCGACGAAGTCCACGAGGGAGACCGTGTAGCGGCCGTAGAAGACGAAGGCGAAGGCTAAGGAGACTACACCAGAGGTCTTGGAGAGCCCGCGGGACTCCACGATCTGCCCAAGGTTGTTCAGGAAGACCTGCCCCACCGTCGACCCAAGCATGTACCCGAAGTAGCACAGCCAGAACTCCGGTGTCCTCAGCATGGCTGCCGCCGTGACCTGCCTCTCCTCGCTGGCCGCCTCCAATCCTGCTGGCGCCGCCAACCCCTCCTCCATCTTGACACCCTCGGCCGGCGCAGTGGCTTCCGGAGCTTGACCATCAGCTCTGGCCTCCCCACTTCGGAACCGTCTCCTCTCCACCAGCTCCCGCACTTTGGCAGCCGCCGGCAAGGCCAGCAGCGCCGCCAGAGGACACCCGAAGTTCCACATGGCCCCCGTCGAGGTAGACCACAAGCTGCTGAAAACAGCACACGCGCCACTCACCATGGCTATGACGAAAACCGGGAAGAACCCTCGGTCGGACCGCGGCTTCTCTTCCGACGAGACGGCCCTTGCAATGGGCAGGGCCAGCAAGGTAATCGCCACTGGAACCACCGTATTGAGGCGGAGGTACGCCTTCGCCTTCTGGTGGGGGAGCGGTTGGAAAAAGGCGTAGGCAAGGATCTTGTACGCCACTGGGCTTAGTCCGAAATAGCTCGTGGAGAGCCCCACGGCAACCTTGGTCTCTGATCTGAAGTTCCTCAGACACACTTCGAAGCAGAAGGTGTTGATCCAGCAGGCGGCGTACCCCGCCGTGGCGTTCAGGAGGAAGACCTGCCAATATGACGCGGAGGCGAGGGCCTCACCGACGAGGAGGAACTGCACCCCGTAACCCACCAGCCCTAGAGCCGCGCCAACGAGGAGCACTGCCCACAGAGGGAAGTGCATCACCGCCACGCCTGAGATCCAGGCGAACAGCTTCCCGGCCTCGAAAGCTAAGGCGAGGGCGTTGAGCTTCACCTGGGAGATGGAGAGAACCTGCTTGAGGTTGGAGGAGTAGTTGGGGAAGTTGGAGCTCGCCCCATAGGCCAGCTGCAGAAAGATGACCCCCACCAGGCTAAGCCACTGCAGCGGAGTCGGGGTAATCGCCATTTGAGACAAGGGCTGAGCGTCTGCGTGTCTGATGTGCAGGATCTTGACAGCACTTTCCGGGCTATCAGAGGGGACAGGTACGTAGAGGGAGTCCAACGGGATATTGGATAACCTTTCTCGGTTTTCAGGGGTCGGTGCAGACGACACGGATGACGTCAGGAGTGAAAAAGGAAGGGTACTGCGACCATTTGTCGATCTTCGATCCAATCGATGATCAGCGAGTGATCGTCGGTTTATATTATTATATTATACTATACAGAAGTATTATATATAAAAATATATAAGATACATGTATTAAATAAACATAATTATAAATATTACATATAAAATATAGAAAATTATATAAAAATATAATTAGTATATATACTTAGCCATCATATATATTTATACATATTAGGCCAATGTTAAATGAAAAAATATATAATATGTATATCAAGTATATATAAATATTAAGTATAAATATATATACTACTATACATACATTGCATGATATATATCGATATATTAGGCCGAATTTCTTAATATAAATATACATAACATGTATATTATATATGAATAAATAAATATTATATAATAATATATATCCTACTATGGATACATATGCTAAATATATATTTCAATATTAGGCCTAACAAGTTTATTACGATACACATAAATTATATTTCCTAAGATAGTAATATATAAAGATATATTAGCCACAAACCTTATCTTTATTAATTTGTATATGTAGTGAGATTAATGTACTTCACTTTTAAACTTACTATGATACAACAAAATGTATATATTATACCAAATTTTTTATCTAACTTATGCATAACATAGATATTCATTTAAAGTAATGATAATATAACAATGGGCCTAAGTTATATAGATTAAATATATATATATATATTAACAATCATCACTAACAAAATATGGTCACATAAAAAAAATTAAATGAGAAAACAAACAAAGCTTAACGATGAAAATACTAACATAATTGTTTTCATAGAAAAAGATGAGAGAATAGAGTGCAAAACATATAACCTAATGTATGCATAACACGAGGAGAATCAAAATAAATAACCTTAATGTCACCATCCCTTCGAACTTGAAGTATCATCCTCTGCATTATCTAAGCTTTTGACATCCAAATCAAACAACTTATATTACTTTCAACAAAGCCAACATTTTAAAGTAATTAATAATGATATTATATCCTATGTCAACCTTTACTTTTCGAATGTGACGATGCCACAGCTGTTAGAGAAATACCTCTCTACTAGTACACTTGTCGCACAAATGAGAAAGAATTCATTAGCAATAATTGTTAATCTTGCAAATGAATAACAACTTTTCTATTGCCACCAACTCAAAGTATTTTCTTTGATGATCAACAAGTGCAAATAAACCTCTAGTTCTTCTTCACTAGATGTCGTCACCACATTTTGTCATACATCCATTTCTTCTAGCAAAGTTGTAATATGACATAAAGAGTAATATATAATATGTTCCTTCATGAGGCGATTTAATGCACCACTAGGTGTATGTTGATAATTATATCCCTCTTCAACTACATATCTAAGAAGTTGACGAATATCAATCAAGGCTATCTTATGATTTGTCGAAGTAATAGGGTCAAGCCTCAACTATGGATTGACAAGTGTTATAATAGTAAATGCATTGTTGCCCTTGATTTTCTTTTCTTACTTTTTTATTTTTTCTACCATTCTCATGCATATAGCTCTAATCAAAACATGTTGCCCATCACTAAGAATAATATATAGTGGAAAAATAATATATTACTCCATACATTACTCTAAGCTCATCATATGACTAATTAACTCATTGATCAACATGAGGACCCGTGTAACTATCAATACCTTAACTTGACATAAATATTGTGTCGCTTCACAAAATAGTTTCAAAATCATTGTAAAATTTTGAATTAACTCACATTCACCATCGATCATATAATAGTTCTTCTTGCCATTAGATAATATAATAAAATCATCTTGTTCAACACATGTCACTTCTCATAAGTTCTAATTATCATATCATGAGTCGAGTTTCACAAGGTTGAGACATCGAGCACTAGTAGATTATTGTCTAGCATGTGTAATGCTTTAAAGAATTTCACATATTACTCACGTCTTTGTGTAGATGAATGTACATCATCAATCAATTGTCTTACTCGATACACAATCTCCCTCATCGATGTCAAAGTAGTAGAGAACATGAGGAGCTCATCATCATCAACAAGATCCACCATCTGTTCGATTATAAATGCTTCTAAGATCTCTATACACCTCAAATCTTCTTAGACAATTAAATTGATAATGTGGGCCACACATGACATGTGAAGTTTCTTGTTGAAGTTCGAGTTCACCTCTCTAAGAATTGTGACCAATAACTCTACCATTACTAAATTATTGTTTGTATTATTTGTGATGATTCCAACTACCTACAACAAGGAAAATAAAATAATTAGCAAATCAAATAATTTAACTAAGTTATGTAATAGATAAATATAATGTATAATGTTACATAAAAAATATAATATACAAGAAGTCTTCGAGTGCTGCTAAAAATAATTTTGACATATTCTCTCCTAAGTGTGAACCTTTTAATTTTGCTATAGATAATACCTGACCTTATAAATTTCACTCATCATTCACCCAATACATAGTGATCCCCAATAAAAGAATCATATTATCACTAGTCTATGCATTAATTGAAAATGATACTCTTATAATTACATCTAATTTATCTTTCAGTTTCTGCTTCTCTTTCATTAAAAATATTTACATATTCATGAATTATCCTTGAACATGTGAGTTTGAATTAATCTTGCGCACAATACCAAAGTAATCCCTTGAAAATCTGTCAATTGATCACACTCCATAATTGGTTAACAATGTAAATAAATTTTACTAAAATATATTTTATCCGCATGAATGTAATCCCTCTAAATAGTTGTTGCTTATTTGATATATGCACCACATGATTGAAGATTGATTGTTGGGTGTTAATTATATATTTTTCCTTCAACTTGTTATGAGTTGGTTGGTGATATTTGTCTAGATGCCTCCAAAGTTGATAGTATTGCCTTAACGATTTCTCTTGATTATTTGATCACAATTTAGATTCTTCTCCTTGCAAATCTTATAATAATACTATCCATTGTACAACATCTCAAAGAAAGACATATATTTAGAATTTCTACTACTAGCTAAATAAGGTTCACTTTCATATCCGGTGGAAATATTTTGTAAAAAAAGGAATTTTATCACCATCAATAAATATTCAACACAAAGTATGTAATATATTACAAACACATACCTCATTATCTACATTGCATTCGTTATCACCAGAAGATGATTATGTTGTTATATTGATCTCTAGTATTTGTTAACAATGACATTCAATATCATATCTAATGTTGAATGAGTGCATTAAGTAATAACTAAATAAAAATAACAAACAAAAATTCATAACTTTATAAATTTTATGAATTAATCTTACCTCAACTGAAAATGCTCTTAAAAGACTTTCCCCAAATGTTTTTGAAATTAGGCAACATAGCAAAGAAAGTGAGTGAGTCAGTGAGAGATAGAGGGGGGGAGAGAGAGAGGTAGCAATACTTGTACTGGTCATGGGGCCTATCAACGGAAGACACAGAGGGAGGGGGAGGGAGAGGCAGTGGTGGTGAGGTTGGTAATAGTGCTGTCCGTCTTTGAGAGTGAGAGGGGAGAGAGAGAAGAGGTGGCGGTGAAGGTGGGGTTCCAAAGAAGCCCTATTGACAAATGACATGGAGAGCAATAGAGGGAGAGAGAGGGAGAGAGGGAGGGAGAGGCAATGGCAGTGAGGTTGGCAACAGCTTGGTCTGTTTCAAAGAACCCCTAATGAGAACAAGAGAGAGAGAGAGAGAGAGAGAGAGAGAGAGAGAGAGAGAGAGAGAGAGAGGAGGCCTCAAAGTCAACCCAATGGCTGTGGTACCTAACATGTTCCACTTCTCGTGTACGACTCCCTCAATTTCTTGTTCTCATTATAGCAATGTTTTTATGTTCAAGTCCTTGACCGAATACTATGGTCAACAGGTTCATACTCTCTCAATGATGCCAAATGACGTTGACCCCAACCCTTTGGAGTCAAGTTCCAATGTTTGACGTTCCTGGCCGAGCTCTGATCGGACAACCAGAAAAAGTTGAACCCCGCCCCCTCTGATCAACGCCGTGGTGCCTAGCTGGACAGCACCTATCCTTGTACCAATGTTAGTCCCTAGCATCTGGTATTAATATCTATTATATAACAGTTTATCTGTGCGTTATTTTTTTCACTCAACATTTTATCTACCTTTTAATTTTCTATTGATACCCACTTTTCTTATTTTAGAAATTTACACAGCAAAACGAGCTAATCCTTCTTATTGTATTTTTAGTGGTTGAATAACTTTGAGATTTCTCAACTTTTTCCTTTTATTTTTCTACATATTTTTTTATTTATTTAATGAACGAGTCCAGGGAATTTTTCTTCCGTTATTTTGCTGATGACTGTGGCAAGATATTCTGCTGATTATGGGAAACATGGATTAACCAAGGTTTGCTCAAAAATTACAGCGAGAAACTAGCAAAAGTTCATCAATTTTTCAACAAGTAATTCAGTAAGGTAAATAAGAGATAGGATTATTCAAGGCGTCTTCGTAGGGAAGGAAAGGATTTATTCTTGTCTTTAGCAGATAATGTCTATTGCAAGGAGACCAGGATCAGCTTCCAGAATGGTAAATGATAATCTAAATCTGGAGCTCATGCTCGCGACTCTTTTTCCATTTTCGGCATGTTTTTGGCCCCATGATCCTGAAATGGGAACAAGAGGCAGGAGCAGCTTGCTGTCTTCTTTCCCCTCCATGAAAGAGATGGGCTGCTACAGAGGAGAAGGATGTCAGCTTCGACCAACCTATCCCTTATCCTCTTATACGCTGAACAAGCATGAGCTCCACCTCTGACAACTTTGAAGATTCTTTCACTCTTTTCTCTGTTCTACCAGTTTATTAATTTACAGTGTAGTGTTCTGCCATTTCAACAGCTACCTCCCCATTTGGTGCAATTTTGGCAGGCAAAGCGTCTACTTGTTGAGGAGAAACTGGTTCGATTTGAGGTTGTTGGTGTTTTTTTTATACTGATTGATCATAGAAAAGAATTCTAAGAAAGAATGATTGAAAATCAGAGAATATTGCTTCTTGCTAAGAACAAAAGAATAAAAGGAAAAGCCCTAAGTAGGTGATGAGTTCATAGAGTTAAAGCAAAACAAAAAAAGCAATCCAGCATTTAAAAGTTTATAAATATCAATTTCTTGAATATTCATCGTGTAAAATCCTCATAATTTTTAGATATTGAGGTTATACCGCCGCCAAAACATAATATAGGGGATCTGAGCAAGTAGATAATTATTAATGAAGATTTAGGAAAAAAAATCATTAGCAAATATATTATGACACAGTGAAATAGCTAATTTCTTGGTGCAGAATGAACACAGGAGCAACATACATCGGAGAGGAGAGGGAATCTTTTCACAGTGGAATATCTACAAAGAATCAGTGATAATGACCCTGAAGGAAGAAACAGTGGCTTTATCTGTACAAGAAAAACAATGACCTGATGAACATGATCAGTCACCCAAAAACTCCCATGTTCAGCTCCAATGGACCAGCAGTGTACAAGAAAAAAACAGTAGTAGTCCTTGCCTCATGAGCACCATTCAGTCATCTTGGAACTCCAATCTGAGGCTCCAATGCGTGCCCAAACCAAGTCTGAACATTCATGGGGATCTTGAAAGGGCAATGCCGCGGCCACCACCATTGCATCCCTCTCAGGTTGCACATAAGAGGAAGATAGGACGAGGTGTTGCAGAAACAGACCAAGCCCCTTCGATCGATTATGTAGAAATGGTTCATCCGATGGCCACGAAATTCCTGAAGCAGCTCATCAGGCATGAATCCGAACTCCTTCCACCTCTTCTCCCCCACATCTAGCTCCCATATAACGATCTTAGTTATATCGCCTGCCTCCTCCACGCCTGCCGTCAAGAAAAGGGAACCCCCATGGACCAAGATATGGGAACAAACCATGCGAGAAGATGGCATCGCCACATCAACGACAGTCCAGTCTCCAGATTGTAGATCGAATGCCAGGAGATGATCAGGCGTGCGGCTTAAGCTATACAGAATTCCGTCGAGGTAAGCGGAATTACCTAGAACAGCAAATTGCCCCCAGAACTGGCCCTTGAAGCTCCATGTGCCGGTCGTCGACTTGAAGACCTGGGAGAAGACACGATCTACCGTCGCCACGGCGATGATCTGGTACTCTGAGGCGCCCTCATCTATGAGCCCTAAGGCGTAGCTGTGGCCATGCGACGAGATCATGGGGGCGATCTCCCGGGCCTTCCCCGAGAAGAGATCACAGACCAATAGGGAAGCCTCGTCCTCCTCCGCCAGGATCAGTGCCCCTCCAGAGGCGTGAACGCGACGGAGGCCGCAGCTGAAGCGCCCGGGGGAGAACCGAAAAGAGGGAGCGGCACCCAGTAGTCGAGCGAGGGCCGGTAGGCCGCGGCGAAAGGAGCGGCACTCTCCAGATCGGCGAAGAGGACGAAGTAGACGTCGTCGATCTGGTCGCCGCGGGCCGGCGCGGCGGCGATGTAGGACGAGGAGAAGGTCTCCGAACGAATGGCGCGGTTCCAACCTCGGCATACGCTTCTCGACACGACGAGCGAGGACACGGGGAGCAGCGAGAAGATCTTCTCCCATATGTGCTCCGGGAGCCGATCCGCCGGCGCCGCCGCCGCCCCGGCGACCGGCGGAGGAGCAGGAGCGATCTCCATCACCAAAATCGCCGCCGCTCACTCTCTCCGCAAAAGAAGACGGCAGACGGGGAAGGCATTCTCCTCCTTACGCTAGTGAGCCATGGGCTGGACTAATTGTACAAAGCCTGGTGGGCCTTTCCGAAGGCCCGGCCCATATTGATGAACTCACTGGGATCTTCCGAGGCATGGGAGTAGCCTATAGCCTTCTGCCACGTGGAGGACGTTGTAATGCTCCCGCTACAGTTTACTCCCCCTTCGTCTCTGCTTCTACTGTTGTTGATCCAGAGCAAGGAATCCGGCGAGACGGAAGCGGCTCTTCGCAGCGCCGCCGGATCGTCGGCGGCGGCGCCACCGACAAAGGCGGCGGAGATTAGCTTGCACCTCTTCGGCAAGTCCTATTCCGGTTTGGCCGGTAGGTAGTATTCTCTGCCTTGTTCTACAGTTTCTTCCGATTTCTTCCTCGATCAGGAAGTCGTCTACCCTGATCTGGATTTATCTATTTCTCGAGGAAACTCATTTCCCTGGTGCGCATTGATCCACCTCCTCTGGCGTTCTTCAGACGTTCTTCTTCTGATTGGCATGTATCAGTAGATCGCGATCTTGGCCGATTTTCTCTCATTTCAATGTTGATTTTGAATGAGGGAATAGCAACTAAATTATGCCATACATTTTCTATCGCATGACGGAACTGAAATGGTTTGGTGAATATCATATAATCTCTCTTCGTCGATTATTTCACCGTCGATGTTGACTCGAGACCGGAGGCAAAAAAGAAAGTTTCCAGAAAATTGGGGGATGAAATGCCGCGCCCCGAGCAGAGCTTGTGCCTTTGATTGCACGCTGTGCCTGTTCATATACGAATGATTCAAATTGGACAGAAATGGAAATGATTGACGCTCATATCGTGGCAATCACAAGAACATTTCTCCTTCAGGAAATGTATACACGAAACACTGTATGATTTATCTTTTTTTTCCTTATACACAGAAGACTGACCTTTCTTTCATTTTTTTTCCTTGTACAGTTTGGGTGGAGAACCGAATAATTCACAAATAAACATCACAGGAGGAAGAGCTGGCAGCGGCGTTCTCCATATGAATCCGATTCATCGAGGTGATCGCTTTCCTGAACCTGGAGGAGGGAAAAAAGAACCGAAAAAATCAGATGAAGGATGCGATCCCGTGGGACTGAATTCGAATTAATTTTCTCAGAAGTATGATTCATCCTTACAGAAAAAATTCCAGGCCCGGACGAAGCCGGCGATTCACAGTTGAGACCTCGCCAGAAAGCTCCAGAAACTGGGAATCCCGTGGCGGGGGCTGCTCATGCTCTCCTGAATCTGCTGGAGCTGGGCGAGCAGAAACGTGAGCCTCCGGCATGGCGCGACGACGAGAGTGAAAGGGATGATCCAGAGGGCGAAATCCAGCAGCAACATCACCTCTTCTTCCTCCCCTGCGTAAGGATTCAACTCTTCTTCTGCTTTCTCTCTCTAGGCACAAATATACAACTCCCGGAGGCTTCCCCGCCTCTCCTTGCCCATTACTGATTCCTTTTGATTATGATGAGGGAGATGGAGGAAGTCAATCCATCTTCTGGAATGGGGCCGTCCCTTCTGGATCATTCAAGGACGGCAGCCCACTTGGCGAGATCCTAGCGCTGGGCCAACCTGTGCTCGAGGAAATTGGGGTCGTCGGCTGGAGATTCTTTTCCCCATACAGATGGATGAGAGCCGTCCCTTTTGATGCGGGAATTCCAGTTGAATCTACGGATTAATCTCCTCTTTTGTCCCCGTCGGTGACGTTGACTCCAGACTGTCGGGCTTTCCCGGTCACGCTTCCTCTTCTTATCCTCTTCTGAAGGGAGACCCTTCCTGTCCGACGCTGACCCCTCAACCCCCCCCAATAAATACTCTCTCTCTCTCTCTATCTCTCTCTCTATCTCTCTCTCTATCTCTATCTCTATCTCTATCTATCTATTTCTCTTCCCCCAGTTCTCTCTCTCTCTCTCTCTCTCTCTCTCTTTCTCCATCTATCTATCTATCTCCCGCTGGGCCATATCGACCGGGAGCCTTGTCCGGCGCGTATTATGAGGTTATGAGGCTGTTTCATATGGTTTGGTGTGCATTTGAATATACTTTTGGGTCTATCTCCATGGAAGGGCCGGGGGGGCAATGTGGGCCCATGCAGCCTGTCAGTGAGCCACGTGGCACTAATTACTGTCCCGAACGCTGCTGGCTATCATCTGGAACGTGTCTACAACTTCCACCCTGGAAATATCGGAATTCTCTTATTTTCCGTCCTGGGCCTCGAAATAGAGCCCAAAAACAAATTCAGGACTCTCTCTCTCTCTCTCTCTCTCTCTCTATCTATCTATCTATCTATCTATCTATCTATCTAGAAAAAAGCACTGGAATTCACTTCGCGCAAAATATCTGATCCTTGCAGTTACAATTTGATGGCTGGAATATTTCATTAAAATTTATTTAATTAATATTTAAAGAAAGCGTAAGATATTTAGATTTCCCAAAGTCATATAGGACAAATAATTTTAGGTTTGTTGATAGCATTTAATTTTTCCCTGTAAGTATGGGAAAGCACGTGACACCCTCTTCTTGGCTCGAATTCATGATACATATAATTCAAGATAATTCTATTTTTATTCAATTATTTTGTATCCACTTTTAAATTCAATCATTTCTTTCATTGGATCGGAATTTAAACACATCATTTTTATAAATTACCAATATAAGTTATAAATTTAGTCAACTAAAATTCGAATTAAATTTAATTAATTATATAATTATTTGGAATTAATCGGATGGAATTATTTAGTTGAACAACATAAATTACCCTCATCAATTGATGTAATTTCTCTTTTTTTGTTCTTAAAATGATAAATAATATTAAATTCATGATTTTAGTTTTTTCAAAGGAAAATAGTAGTGGTAGGAAATCGGTTAATTTATTATTAGAGTTATAAAGAAAATCTTGGAAGCTCGTACGAATCCTCAAGCGAAGTAGCCGTCTGTCTCTGGGGTCGTTGACGCGCCGTAGCTCCGCCGCCGGAAGCTCCGCCGCCGCCGCGAGCCCCTGTTCCTATCTCTCCCAGCAGCGACGAGTGGGGGAGGGGACTTGATTCGGAATCGGTGGACTGGAGCTGCTAATCCTGGTAAATTTCGTTTGGGATGATGCTACGGCCCCGTGGCCGTCGCTGCCGTGAGATTTGCTGGAGACGCGGAAGCTGCGGGAGGAGGAAGATCGGGCGGCGATCGCTGCTATGACATGGCATCCAGCTCTTCCCAGCGCCGCTGCGTTTTCGGTTAGTATCCTCGATTCTTCGGGACCATCCTTTCGGGAGTGAGAGGGTCGGTTCCCTTGTGTCTGCTCTCTTCCAGTCGAGGGATTTCTCCTGTGGCGATGACTGACGCGGTTGGTGCCGTTGGGCAGTCGGAAATATTCCGTACGACGCCACCGAGGAGCAGCTAGTGCAAATCTGCGAGGAGGTTGGCCCGGTCGTCTCTTTCAGGTAAGACAGTCCTAAAAAAACCCTAGAGATTTTCCATCTCCGACGCCTGCTCGTCCTGTTTGATCTTTTCCAGCTTCAAGTTTTCGTGGGGGTTCTGCGTTTATAGTGTATCAGGACTGTAGAGATTGGTGAAGTTATTGGGGATAAACGAGTCTTCGGAGAGGAACTCTCCTCAAATGAGAACCTAGCAGGGACTGGTACAGGAGTGGACTTCCCTCTCTGAAGATTAGATTCCCAGATATCCTCGAGTATAAATGAGCGCTACCATGAACTGCGTGGCGGATTTGTCATTGGTAATGACGCGTATCAGCTGGGAATATGAAGTTTTTTTTTTAATTAGGAGTGATTAGGAGTGATTGAAATCCCAGAAATTGGCAGACTAGTAGGGAATGATTCTGTGAAGACTTTATTCTCACGTTCCATCAGATATGATTGAATGCCATGATAAACTGTGTAGTAGATGAAGGAACGATGTATAGCGGCTTTAAGCCATAAAAAGGTCTGATCTTCGTCTTTGTTGCGTTGATTACAGATAAGAAAGAAGTATTTTGTTTGGAATTCCAAGGCATCAGCTTAATGAGTTCCTGAAAATTTTACAGCAAAGTATGTCTCGTGAAATGATAACCCCGATGTTTTATATAAGATAAACTCGGTAATATCATGAAATATATGACCAGAATTTTGGTAAGGGAAGGTGGGAAATGAGGCCCACTCCAGCTCCTGCTCGTATCATTTGATGTCCAACAGAAGGAAGTTCTTGCCTTTTGGGAAATTACGGCAGGTTAACTTAACACGATTTAGGAGGCAAGGATGCGTTGAACCAGACCCAGGCTAAGCTTGTGGATGCTTGGATACGGCCCACCTGTTGTGAGCATGGCCTGAGTTTACCTTGTAGCTGGAACAAGGCGCAGACTGCCATTGCAGAGAGGAGGGAACAAGGACCTTTGAAAAACTTGGGGGAGTGCTGTGATGTGCCTCATGGAGGGGTGGGTAGCTGACGCCAGTTCGACCTGGTTGTCCCAGATTTCAGCCTGTATCTTTCCTGGGCCTCATTAATCCGGGTGGAATTCAGTTTTCCTCTGTATTTGGTCCCAAGTCTGACTAAAACTGTGTTGGGCTTGGCCGGTCTCCTGAGCTAATGATAACCTTGCATTCATTTCAACATGGGGCTATTGATCTATTGGTTGCTTTCTCGAAGATTCTTTTGATATGGAAAGAAGAATCAATAGAAAATTTTAAACGCGTCTGTTTTGAAATATTTTCTTCTTGCATATATTTCAGACTAGGACTTCCCCTTTATCACCATCAGGGTGTCACTTTACCATTAGACTTTTCTTTCGTATATTGAAAATTTTCAAATAATGTGCTGCCAATCAAACAAATAACTAATATGTAGGAGCCATCATATATTGCAGGCTAGTGCTCGACAGGGAAACAGGAAAGCCCAAAGGTTATGGCTTTTGTGAATACAAGGATGAAGAGACGGCTTTGAGTGCTCGTCGCAATCTACATGGTTATGAAATAAATGGCCGCCAATTACGAGTCGATTTTGCTGAGAATGATAAAAGTGCTGACAGAGGCCGAGAGCAGGTATAATTTTTCAGAAAAATACAGTTTTAAATTTTGGTATGTTTCTATTTTCCCGATAGAATTACCGTGAACCGTTTTGTCTTTTGGCTCAGCAATGAACAGACAAGCGAGTCAATCTTAGCTTGCCTAGCCAGCTCAATTTATTCACAACATTTCGTATGATATTGAAATATAATGTGTTGCCTTGCAAAGTCTTAGGAGTTGTTGCAAAGTCTTCACTTGTTCTTTGAAAGTACATTGAAAATGACTACAGAATATTGGATATATGCTTTCCTGTTCTAATCATATATCTTTTGTAGTCATAAAATATGTCCGTAGGTGAGTTGACTGTCGAGACATGCATTTTTTTCACACTTTTCTTTACCGTACACTTGCATTATATTCAGCTAGAGAATCCAAGTGTTATTAATAGGTTTTATTCTATATGAAACAAACAGCTATATTTATAAGTTATCTAAGCTGTTTGTACATAAAATTTTGTTCATCAGGGTCGTGGAGGGCCAGGACTGGCACAGAGCACAGGTCACCCTCTTTTTTCCTCAGTGTCTCTAATTTTTCATCTTTTATATGGACATTTTTGTTTCCTATCTAGTTGACTTACATGGTAGGAATATAATAAAATAATTAACGTCCCAATGACCAGGTGCTCCCTCCATCCTTGGAGATTCATCTCTTCATCAGCCAATCGGACAGCAGTTAGCGGCTAGTGCCGCTGCAACCATGGCCAAAGCACTGGGTGAGGCCCAGACCAGTGGGTTGTCCTCAAGTGCTACACAAGGTCCGTCTGGGGCTGATCCTCTGACTCACTATTTGGCTAAAATGTCGAGACATCAACTGTCCCAGGTCATGACTGAAATGAAGGTAACATGCATCTGCTTTCTGCCTTACACTTCTTATAGGGACTTTTTTGCGTCATATCTCACTACATAATATCAAATTTTTATTTATTTTCAGGCATTAGCTACACAGAATGGGCCATTGGCCCGACAACTGTTGCAAAGTAGTCTGCAGTTGCCAAAGGCTCTGTTCCAGGTAATTTGTGAGTTTTTTTGGGGGGTGGGGGGAAGAGGGAGGAGTGTTGTTCTAGCATTATAGATTCCAACGCAGCTCAGAAACGGAGCCATATTCGATGAATAGGGCCAAGTCAAACTTAGCTGGAAGATGGCTGTGAAAACCCGCATTCATTTGCTTAGTTGTTGATACTTAGAACATATCAACCTTTGTGAGAAGATCGGGCCACTTCTATGAAAAGATTAGGTTCAGAGATATATGACAACTGGGTAATTACGATGTGAGCATGCATCATGAATTTCCAAATTTGGTTTAGCATGGGCCAGAGAATATTTCATTCTGTAGAAGGTTTCTTCTTTCTTTGGAGGAAGGGGGGGGTATGCATTGTATCCAAGTTTGCGAAAGAAAAGATGGCCATTGGGTATATTCGTGCTCCTAGACGACGATGGGGAGAGCTGGCTGCCAGTGATGGCCTTTGCCAGCGAGCTGGATAGAGAGGCGACGAATGAAATGTGGCAAATCTAGGAAGGGTGTTGACTTTGATAGAAAAAGAACGGTACAATTGCAGCAATATTGGTTTTATTGTCTACATAGATTCTCATCTCTCTTGTTCATGCAGGCCCAGATAATGCTCAACATGGTGACGCCACAAATGGTGGGTCCCCACTTCAGATGAAACACTTGAATTACATCCAGAAATCAATCATGTTTGAACCAGACTAAGCTCTTGATTGTTTATACCTCTGCAGTTGCAGATGCCGAATCTTCGCCAGCCACCTACTTCCGCCCACTCTCAGGATGGTCTCGAAGCCCAGAAACCCATTATTCCGCCTTTCCATGGGCAAGCCCCTCTGCAATCTGTGACGCAGCCTGGAATTCTGGCCAAGCTGCCGGACGTTCAGGTCGCCGGCCTGGCACAGAGCACTCTGATCCCTGTGCAGCCTCAGCTGCAGCATCTGCCGCCAGCCCAGGCTCAACACCTATCGCAAGCCGTGCTCATTGGAAAGCCCGGGGTCCCTGCATTTTCTCAGCCGCTCGGAGGGCTGTCCGTCCCTCCGCTGACCTCCGCGATGACCTCCAAGGGACTGCTTCAACAGATACAAGCCCCTTCTCTGCAGCAGGACAGACCCATGGCACCTGCGGCAGGAGGGGTCCATTCAACTGTCAGCATTCAGCAGCCTCTTTCGGGACGCCTTCCATCAGCCCAGGTTGGTCAACTCTCCCTCCCCTTTTGCAGCTTCCTCCAACGCCACTTGGAGAGAATCTGGCCGAGCTGCGGCCTTCGCATCAGAAGCCCAACCCTAGTCATTGCCTATGCTTTTTCTATGGTTGATATTATTACTCTTCCTTTTTTTCCCAAAATGATTAATCTGATCTTATTTAAAACCAGAGAATTCCATCGGCACATATTCCTGGAGAGCATGGGGCCTATGCCTCACTTAGCTACGACTCAGCATGGGGTTCCCAGGCACGCATGGCTCAAGACGGAGATCATCCTTCAAAGCGCCTGAGATTGGAGGAAGTAAGCAGCGCTCCACACACGGGCGGCGGCGGTGCTACTTATAGATCTAGGGGTGGTCTTGCCCAAGCAGTTGATGCTGGCCTACCCGCCGCCAGTCAGATGATCGGAGCTGATGGGGCACAGCAGCAGCCTGATAAACAGGCTGTTCAGGTGACTTGATTTACTCACCAAATAGTCCTTTTCTCTTTCTTGCAAATGAATCTTAGTATTATCTTCATTGATTCAATGGTCCTGAAGCGTGGTTATTTTTGTGCCATGGGTGTTGTTTATTTTCTGCTTCTACTATTGTTACAAAAATACTTTTTCCGTCTCTGGAAAACTCCTTCATTTATGTAGGAAGAACTGGTCACTTGCATATAATTTATTATCATATCGAGGAAACCATAAACAGGCTGTTCAGGTGACTTGATTTACTCACCAAATTGTCTTCTTTTTTTCTTGCAAATGAATCTTAATATTATCTTCATTGACTCAATGGTCCTGAATCATGTCTACTCGTGTACCACGTGGGTTTGGTTTCATTTCTGCTTCTATTACTGTTATTAAAATTTCTTTCCATATCTGGAAAACTCCATTCATTCATGTAGGAAGACTGGGCACTTGCATAAAATTTATTATCATATCGGGAAACTCTATGAGCTTCCTATTCTTGCTCACCTTCTATGAAGAATTTCACTGTTAATGCCGGAAGAATCAAACAGGGGATTTTTATTCGCATTACTTATTACTGTTTAAGGCAAGTCAATGAACAGAAAAATCCACTGTTCTGCTCGCAGCTTCCGCAGGACATGCACAAGGTCCTTCTGGAGCAGGTGAAGTCCCTGACGGCGGAGCAGCTGAGCCTCCTCCCGCCGGAGCAACGACAGCAGGTGATCGACCTCCAGCAGAGGCTGCGGCTGCTGGAAGGGATGGATGCTGCCACGTAGCCCTGACACCCGTCGGCTCATCCGGAGTATTTTTTTCGGGTTGGAAGCCCTGCGGATTTTCCCGCCGACCCTGTATTTTATTTTATTTTATTTCACTTCGAGGATTATTATGGAAGAGTGTAGGAGAGCTGGGCCTTCAAAAAAAAAATCTCCATAAAAAATAATAATCCAAGCCTGTCATTTGTTTCAAACTGTTCTTTGAGCTTCATGGTAGCTCATTTCTTCGCACATAATTCTCTGCCTTCTGGCCTGGGCGATTTCTCTAAGCTGATCTTGCTGGCTGCTGGCGGCGGCAAAGAGGGATCAAGATCAGGGGATGGGAAGTGTTTTTTTTTTAAAAATGAATCATTTATATATATATATATATATATATATACATATGTATGTATAAATCCATGTTTGCTTCATTTCAGTAAATGTTTTGGTTGCTATTTTAATGATGTTTTATTAATCTGTATTTGGATTTTCCCCGATTCCAGCTGATTTCTTAGGGGCTGACCATATTCATGGAAAATGCCACTTTTTTAACGAATCATAATTACAAGAAAATAATATATATATATATCGACATCTGGAAATTATCATAATTACAAGAAAATATCGACATCTGGGCTGTTGCATCCTGACGGCCTACCTATATAAATGGCAACAGCTCCTTTCCACATAAAGAAAGCATGATCCAATACCATCTGCCCAAGATCAATATCATAGTTCTTAGAAGATATTAACAGCTAGACATTGGATAAGACCAAGATTTTGTGGAATCTGATGCATGTAAATAGCAAAAAAACTCTTCCACAGAGGAGAATTATGATCTCATCATCATATCTGTCCTTACCCTATAGAGAACTCACAATAATATAAGGCCAGGGGTGACCACTCCACTCTTCTCAGTCCTCCTTGCCTCCAGGCTGGTACTCTTCCACAGAGGAGAATTCTTAGAAGCTACTGACAGCTAGACATTGGATAAGACCAAGATTTTGTGGAATATTATGCATATAAATAGCAAAAAACTCTTCCACAGAGGAGAAATATGATCTCATAATCGTATCAGTCCTTACCCTAAAGAGAACTCATGATAATGTAAGGCCAGGGGCGACCAGTCCTCCCCTTTTCTCAGTCCTCCTTGTCTCCAGGCTGGTACTCTTCCTTCCCGGTCTGCTCAGAAACGGAGCCGCTGGCAGCAGCGGAGCTGCTGCTTCGCGGAGCATCGGCGTCATCGTTTCGGCTGGTGACGTGTTGGATGACCATGAACACAGCGATGATGAACACGATGAGGTATATGGATCTGACGGTGATCAGAGAGTTGATGAAGCCCATCAGCGAGGGGCCGCTGACCCGCTTCCGAACGGTTCTCCCTTCTCTGTACGCCTCCAGGAACCGGCTCACCTGGGAACCCGGGTCCAGATCGCCATTAAGGCTCTCCAAGCCCTCCACCTGAGAAAATTAACCGGTTAATCCCACCGTATATATCAAAAAAATGATGCAAGATTGGATGCATTTCGTCTGACATGTCTTTCTAGATGTGATGATATTAAGGTAGAAAGGGATAGGGTCTAACATGAATTTAAGAAGGGATTCCATTTAAAGCAAATAAATTTTAATCCATTAGTTCTTGTTTTAATCTCGAGCAAGGATCGCTCGCCATCTACAAAGGTAGTTGCGTTTGATGCACTGACGAAGGATCTCAACCAAAAAAAAAAAAAAAAAGTTCTTCCAAAAAACCACATGACTGCAAGCCAGAAATGGAATTCCAGTGAGCAATGGAAGGGATGGATATCTCTTCAGGAAAGTACACGACGAGAGAAAGGGGGCACAGAGAGAGATTTAATCCCAGAAATGTTGACATAATCTTCAAGGAAATTGTTGTAAGAAGGTAATCCATACGTACGCTATGTATGTATGCATATGTAATATCATGATCCATAGACAGGAAAATAGCACAGTTTTTGCCACAAAAAGAGACGTTCCTCACCACGAGGTATTCTTCATCTCCGTCCCAGATGAGCATCTTGGGAAGCTCCGATTTCTTGTTGATGCCAAATGTTTCTGTGAACTCTTCCCACTGCTTGACACCAACGTGTGCAAACACCAGGTCACGATTTGCAGATGCAGCAGACTTCAAGATCTTCACGAGTTTCTGTGAGTTCTCATCCGCTTCATCTTCCAAAAATGTCACCACGATTCTTCGCTTGTCATCACCCATTTGCTTCAATGTCTCAAAGTTTATAGGAACGACCAGAGGCAGCTGATTCTGCTTAACAAAATCCTCCAAAAAATCTCCTGCAGATTCCAAGACAAACCACACGTGAACAGTTTCCAAAAGTGGCACGCGGAGATCATTTTAGGCCAAGTAAACAGATGATCCATCTGGTTAGACATTCAGAGTTCGCATGCTTCGGTAGGCAGGAGGCCATCGCAAAGGGCTCTGCATGAATTTGGAGGGGTTATCAACATGCTCAGCTATGGAAGAGTTGACTTGCTAATCCGCCAGCTATGCCCATACCGAAGACATAAATGGAGTCCAGAGATCAATGAGGAACTCATGGGATGTAAACAGTATTGGAGGTGGCGTCCACAACCAGACATCGAGAAGCAAACTTACTTTAGCCAGCTGGCTCAAGTAAAATCCTCCAAATGTTGGATTAAATGCAGAAAAAATCACGACAAGTACAAAAATGCTTCTCAGAAGAAGAAGAAAATCCTAGCCATTTCAATAGAAAACATTCATAGTGTATTTCAGTTTTTGATTTGCCAAATAAGTAACTTGGCGGTTCGAGTTTATTCCACTTTATTCGGCCACTAACAATAGATTGATTCCAGCGCGCTGTTGTGCATGCCAAAAGCATAAAAGCATGTTTATGACGATAAACGTGCATAACGAGGATGCCCGTTTTCACATTAGCCAAATTTAACCCAAGAACACCTTGCAGACCTACATGCTTTCAATTCCCCATATTTTTGGCAAAATACACACAAGCCTTTATTCAGTTCTTTCCATACCTTCGTTTTTGTCTGTAGAGTAATGGTTATCATCATTTGTTCAATAAATTCAAATAATTTATGAAATTGTCATAGCACACACTTTTCTATATGGCACAATACTGTACTCACCCACCAAACTTTAGACTGTTAAGCAAAAATTTTCACCAGCAAACAATCTACGAAGACAGAATATCATTAAAAAATCTGTAGACTAGAGTAAATAAACGACAGCCATTTCTTGTTGCAAACGTACCATCAAAAGGGCCATAAAAGACACTTTGCTGATTATACTTGGGATGAAGAGAGACCAATGCAGGAACTTTGTCAAAGTCGTATCTCACCATAACATCTTCAGAGAAATCTTTTGCAACAGAAAACCAGGCTTTTTTCTTGTATTTCTTTGCTAATTCATACACTACAGACTCATTCAAGCCGAAGCCGATGAATATCGGAAAATTTGTTCCAGCTGACTCAACAAAATCATGAATGCCAGAATCTGACTCAACTATAACCACATCTGGTGCAGCAAACTTTCTCAAATATCTAACAAGCAAATCATGTCTCCGTGGACCAGAGTAATCAGTTGGAATGCCATGAATAAAGACCTTCAATGTGGGAAACCCGCTATATCACAAGAGAAAAATCAGTGTTCAGTTTTGTCAAAATCATATTTTCCATGCTTAAGAGCAAACAACAACTACTAAGGGAAAAATCACATGTAGAAGCCATCCATTAAAAATATTTACTATTATAAGAAAGAATAACAAGTAAAATTAAGGTGGAAAAACAAATAAATGTCCACATACTCAATTTCATATTTAGAAGCAAGTTTGGAATATTTATCAGCGTTTATTTTGGCAACCACAATGGGGTGATCCAACTTAGCGAGTATGGGAGCGGCAGCATCCAACTGCAAACAAGAAATAAAATGCATCATCAGGATGTTTTATAACTCATGAACAAAAGCAATATTAGAATAAGAGGAAAGCCCGGTGGGAATCGTTAAAGAATTATAAATAACCAGATAGCAATAACCATACATCTATTTCAAACGAACCATACCAATACAATCAAATGCATCGACATCCAATACAGAGTACTAGTGATGAGAAATCCAAAAGGTGTCAACACATTCCAGACCTGTACTACAAGATAAAAACTTTCTCACATGGACATGTTTACTTTATTAAAATTATTATATATACATGAGTAGGAGATAGAAATACAGAGACAGACACACACGTGCACACGGACACATGTACCCGAGTCTTCACAGTTTTCATATTTGATGCGAACATATATGTCAAGACCCTTCGCTTCCTTGCCAGAGTCTCATAAACTACAGATCCAAAGTACAGAACAGTGGTGAAAACAATATGTGAAACGATTTCCCCCCGTACGTCACTATTGACAGTGAACAAAACCAAAAATACGGAGACAAATATCATCTGGTATAACAATTTTTGATTGGGAAGCGTTATAGGGTTTATTGGGTTATTTGAGAGTGGAGTATATGAGTATATGGATCTTAACATTAAATGACCACCAAATAAACTTTTTCGGAAGATGTTCTATGGCTATCAACAATCACATTTCTGCCAAGACACTATCGAGAAGCCATAAATCAAATAGTTTGCAAACGGGGCTTGATGCATTCTCACTAAGTAAAATCCGCTAAGTTTCCATACCAGTGCCACATTCCAGTAAACATCTCAATACCTATTCCAACCGTCCTAATTTCCTTCAATAGACAAGACATGAAAAGTAGATGTCACAGATTCTAGAGTGACATTATAAATTTTTGTACCCACCAACTGGCAGAAAATAACAATATGTGAATTCTTTAAAGGCAAGGTCTTCAACAATTAACATAGCCCGGTTCCACTGCTGTTATCATCAACATCATTATCAAAAACCCTATGCAATTAACCTTTGATAGCAATGCAAGATACAAAAGGGAAACTTGACTACACATAAAGATTCTGCACTAACGCTGATGCCTCAGTCTCAAGAGTAAAGTCTAAAAAAGAAGAATAGAATATGAAGAAAAATGTAACCAGAAAGCTTAGAAAAGAAGCCAGTAGCAAAAGAAAAACAATTATCAGACTACATACAATCTCAGCTCAAAGTTCAGAAAAGCATTTTATCATGAGGAAAAGGAAATTTTTGAAATTTTTAATAAAGTTTTATGCATATGCGCATGAACTGAAACAACAAGTATACTACATTTACGAGGGGAAGGATGGAAAAAATATTGAAAATCTAAATACATGAAACATTGGGATCGCAATCTGAGAGTTTTGAATATTTGAGCAAACCATACAAAACCGTGTTATTTTAACACAGATATGTTAGATAACATTTCGACGAGTGTAGGCTTCCACTCACCACTAACCTTTCGACAAATGGGTATCCCTGATGTTATAATGCTTCAGCACATCCACTTATACTCACCATTTCTCTACTGTAAGTGGCTGTAACGGGCTGTTCGACAGATGGACCACTGATGATATTCGTCTAGCGTTCAGGCACCACCAACTATGGGAACATGAATTTTTCAAAATATATTTGGAAAAATAAAAAAATTGAACATATATG
Organism: Spirodela polyrhiza; assembly: GCA_024713555.1. Lineage (NCBI taxonomy): Eukaryota > Viridiplantae > Streptophyta > Magnoliopsida > Alismatales > Araceae > Spirodela > Spirodela polyrhiza. The sequence continues at coordinate 2,278,656 of CM046536.1, forward strand.
TCATAGTTGCAAAGTGGCGGGAGAAATATGGGGAAAATACCAAAGAAGAAGATTTGTCAAGTCAATTTTCTGTCATAGAGGAATCTTCGAGACACAAACAAGCTCTCCACAGTCTCAGTCTCCGGGAAGTCCGCTTTCTGGTTTTTCATTTGTCACTTGCATCGGTGTCTCAACACCTCTACGGCTTAGAATGCATGCATCTGACAAACTCTTTGATAATCATAATTGACTCGCTACAGTTTATAGCCAACAATCTAACTACTTTATGTCCATTTTGGAGTCATATCCAACATGATCTTAGATTCGAAATGACTGATCAGTTCTCCTCTATGGCGGATTTTTAAATAAACTACGTGAGATGGAATAACAGCATCCATGAAAAGCTTTCAGCCAGCACAGAAAGAAATAAAAGGAACTCGTCGCATAAAAACATAATACTGAAATACGCATATCTACCAAATAACTTGGAAGACGCGTGCCTGAAGAAATACATTTCGACATAAATATAACACGGCAGAGCACACATGACACCCCGTCGTCCAAAGTCTCTGAGAAGCACAGAGAAACACGGTGGAGACAGTTGCCAACCTCGGGAGCCAGGCGCTTGCAGTGCCCGCACCAGGGAGCGTAAAAGTCGACGAGGATGTAATCAAAGGAAGAGATCGCCGCGTCAAAATTTGATTCATCTAGCTCCAAGACGGTCCCATCGGCGGCGAACTGGTGCGCCGAGAGAAGAGGCGCAGCGGCGGACCAGATTGAAGCCAGCAGGAGGAGTAGAAGCCCTCCCAGGGAAGATCGACGAGGCTCCATCTCCCACCAGCTTCGCCTCCGGCTCCTCCGCGCTCCAGGAGAAGAATCGTAGCCTTCTTTCCGATCGGAGAGTTTTTTCAGTTACTTTCTGGCTCCTTGGGATTCAGCCAAATGGGCCGGTCTGGGCCTCTTCTCGAAATGGTCCGGGCCTTGGGCTTCGACCCAAGGCCCGCCATACAGACTTCCAATTCTATTGTGATCCCCGAGCAAAAACCATTCATTTAAATAATATTTTTGGCCCCAGCCCAATTAGAATTATGGCCCATTTGGCCCGTAAAAAACAGCAATGGTGTGACGTATATTTAAAAATAATAGCTTTTAATATGCGAATAAGCCTCTTCGAACTTAATATGGTAAAATAGGCCTAGTGGTGCTCTATATGTGCATATTTTAAGGGAGGGAGAGAGAGAGAGAGAGAGTGTGTGAATGAGTGAGAGAGAGGAGGGGAGGGAGAGGTTATGTGTGTGGTAAGCTGAGCCAAGCAGAGTTTAATCTTTCTTTGGACTGCTTGGTTCAAACATTACCATAGATGGCATAGATCAAGGGAAAAAGTGGAACCCTTACTACGTTAAGTGATAAACTATGAGAGATATTTGGTATTAAAAGCAAGCCCATAAAGTTAAATTCACTAGTTCAAAAGGTTGGTATTTTATTAGCTGCTATTGACCTCAACAATGGTAATTATTGGCAAATGATGTGAAAAAAGTTAGAGGTAGGTTACAAATACTGATGAAAGTACTTATTTTATAAAATAAATGGCTTTTGGAGGCTCATACCTCATTCTAATGGCAGCTTGAGCTTTTCATTAGAGGGGGATCTTAATTGAATATATTTTCATTCTTTGAATAATGAAGTATCTTTCTAAAATAAGACTTTCATTAGTCAAGTTAAGAGCAATATCATGTATTCATCCAACATCTAAGACATAAAAATTCATAATAATATCTCTTACACTTGGTGAATAAAATATTACTGTAAAATAGGCCTAGTTGTGTTCTATATGTGCATAATTTAAGAGAGAGAGAGAGAGAGAGAGAGAGCTCAATGTTATTCACAAAAGCCAGAACAAACAAAATGTAAGGTTATAGGTGTTGTAACCTAGGTCAAGCAAAGTTTCCTATTAATATGAATCTATTGGGTCAAGCACCACTAGAAATGACAAAAACTAAGGAAAAGCATCCAACCCTTACTATTTTTTGTTATTACAAAAAGACCCATACAAGTTAAATTCATTAGTTGAATAGGTGAATATCTGATAATTTGTTCATAACCTTTGGAATGATAATGAGTGGTACTTATGTAAAAAAGAGTTAGGGTAGGTAACAATAAATGAATGGCAATGAAAGTAATTATTTTAGTAATATATGATTTTTGGAGGCTCATACCACATTCCAAGAGCAATCAAGGCTTTTGCTAAGGTGGGATATTTATCATAAATTTAATTTAATATTAATGTATTTATATAAATAATAATTGTCATCAATAAAATTAAGGGCGATATCATATATTAATCCAATATAAAAAACATAAAAATACCGAAAAAATCACATTCACGCATTATTGAATCAATTAATTAATTTATCATTTATTTTTACGAGGTAGCTCTGGAACTTGTAGGCTGGGATGGTCTCTTTGGACCTTGGTGAGTCCAAATAAGTTTTACCCCGGGCCAATGTTGCATATGTGTCAGAAGAATAAACCGCCACGTGGATGTCCGGGATAATGGCCCGGGCCCATAGCCCTGAAGACTGGCCCGGCCGGGCCCGACGCTACTCTCTTCGGGCTTAGTTTAGGGAGCAAGCTGGGAAAAATATATTAATTTCGACATCGTTTCACACTCGTTTTAAATGTATTAAAAAATAAAAGCACGAAGACTTTCAGGATCATCATTGGACCATCTAGCGCCTACGTGGCCGTCCGTACGGAAGAAGACGGGGATGGTGGGACCCATCCGTTCTCATCTCCCTGCTGCCCAATGTCCAGGTTGGCCGCTTCCGACGCGGGAACATCTGAATGGACGGCTCGGATCGCCCGTCGACGGACTCGGCGCTGGATCTTCCCGTTGGATCGAGCTCTCCAGAGGGTTTGTGGGGCCCAGAAGACCGGATGATTCCGCCCCTAGTTTCCAAACGGAGTGGAACGGCGTCCGCGGCGGGTGAGGTCATCTGCGTGCGACCCAATCAGATCCGGCCACGTCTGACATGGCCAATTCTCCTCTCAGCGGGCCCCATTTTCGTGCTGTATAAGTTTGGCCCGGTCCAGCCTGGATGGGCTCTCTGTGGCCCGGAAGCGTATCCCCAGTTCGTCTTCACAATAATGACGGCCACAGCCTTTCTGTGGACTGGACGGGCCCGGGTCGGGAGGTTCGCAGAAAAGCCCGACCGGGTTATTAAATGGGCCGGGCTCGGGCCCGGCGATACCTGAACGCCTCATTTTGACCCGTGCCAATCGACATGTACGTCTCCCTGTGCATAAGCTGGGGATAAGACCGATGGGAGAGGTGGACACAATCGCGACCGTCCATATTCGAAGATCTAGGTGTACGGTCAACATCGGCCACGTCAGCTGAGGCGCTCCCTTCGATTTCGCTCCAGCGAAGACAGATAGAGCAACCGACTCGCCTACAAAAATACGCCAATTAATTAATTAAGGAAATGCTTTTCCGTGGTTCGTCGGCGCGCGGGGGGCGCGGGGGCCATCGATGGAGGGCGGCTCCTCTAGGGTGCCACGGATATGCACTGGCATCCCTTCCCAGCGGGAGAGAATCTTCCACCGTACTTGTCTGATCGATCTCCGGCTGGTATTAGTTCAGATCTGGACGTGCCGCCGCGCAGAGACCGCCTCCCGCCTCTCCCCTCAGCTCGCTCATGGAATCTGATGTTTCCATCCGCGTAGAATTTCGAGGTTCAGGTAGAATCAGCAGTTTCTGCAAATTTTCTTTTCGTCTGGCGGGGAGGGTGTTTTCGTTGGTTTCCCTTTCACGTCCCGTGCTCGTCGGCAGAGTTTTCGCGTGAGGAATCTGCGTCGATTTGTTTCCCTTCCATTTATAGTAGGCGTGATTGATCGTTCCCTTGGCTGGCTCTTGTCCGTGTTAATTTCTGCAGAGTTTCAAAGAGGGTAGCGGCTTTATTTGGATCTGTAGAAGAAGGGGTTTTAGAATCGGTAACGCGGACACGCGCTCGAGCTGGCTGAATCGGACTTGGGCTTCTGTGACTCCTTTTTTCTGACGATGTGCGGAACGGGTACGATGGGTTTTATGCGAGGGGGATGGTGTGTGGGAACGCTCGTGTATCTTCTTCTCTCTCTGCTAGCGGTTAGAGGCACAGCCACTGTTGTGTTAATTGGGAAGAACGTGTCACTATCTTTCGACGATACTGAAGCTAACTTCTGTAAGTGATGCCATATTTTGCTTCGGTACTCTGTATTTTCATCTTGATTACCAATTCTTTTTGCTCTCCTGTTTGCAATTTATGGTTTCGTGCGTCTATTTTTGTCAATTTAATGCATTGCATTGCTTTTCTGATTCCAATTAGCGTTCTGTCTTGAGCATATCTGTTATATGTAGAAAGAGGAGAAATTAATATCGATTGAATACGTATTTTTCTTTCCTCATCGATGCCAAAAGCACCTTGTCTTCTAAAATGTAAGATGGTCGTCATTTGGTAAAAGGCACTTAGTTAAATTTTCCAGTTTGATAAATTATCTTTCAAGCTAGCACCTAGGTAAGCCCCAATTGGAATTCACTACCAGAGAGCATCGCCTGCCTGTGCTCTCAAGCAAATGGATATCTTGAACATGGTTATCTCGGGTACTTTATCCTTTGGTTGTGTGGGTGCAAGTTTCCTCTGCCAGAACTAGGAACATAGAACTGGAAGGTGTGGTTACAGTACAGTTTCAAAAGAAAAACACACGCATGGGACTGGACGGAAGACAACATCTAACTAGTTTATAAAACTAATGTGGCTGCATGGCTTTAAGGTCAAGAATATGTAACTTAGGGTCTGTTCTGACGTCAAGAAAAGAAATATATTGAAATGTTATGATTGCATAAACTGTAATGTAAGTTATCGGAGGTATGTGGAAGAGCGGATGTAATACTCAGTATCTAAGGGACTTGAGACACTTTATTATGGAGATAGATGTCGCAAGAGCAGGCTTAAGTGCACTATTCGGATGAACTGAGCTTGGCAAAGTGTTTGTCTAGGCTATGACCTTAGAAAGCTATAATGGGAGCATTAAAGTTCTCAAGGCAACATGAATTCAAGAGATTATCGTGGCTGATTCTGGTGCATATTATCTAAGGGGAGAAAAGTTGTTAATGAACACTTATTTGAAATGGTGTTTCAGCTATCGCTTCTTTTCACAAATATTGGTCCTCTGTGTCTGCATGCATGTGCCTCACCTGAAGAAGAAGAGACTGAGCATTCCTTTGGGAAAACGATGTTCATTTCACACAGTTTTTCATATTTTATTTCATAATATGGTGCTTTGGAGCTGACTATGTACATTTTACTCATAAATTATTCTCAATGCCCATGTTTTCTGTCTGCCTCTGCTCTTTTTAGTCAAGTGTACAGCGTTTCTTTACTGTTTACCTTATTTCTTAAAATCCATTAGAATTTCATGTCACGTAGCTCTATGAGAATTAACCTTTGTCACTTTTATTGCTGTCTTCTCTGGTTTCAGCACCTGCAATAAAAAGTTCTGGTATATCTGGAGTCTTGTATGCGGCAGAGCCTCTTGATGCCTGCTCTCCATTAACCAATAATGTAGAAAAAGATACCACTTCATTTGCACTCATTATACGAGGAGGATGCACATTCGACGATAAAGTAATGACTGCACAAAAGGCAGGATTCAAGGCTGCCATCGTATACGATAATGAATATGGTGGTGCCCTAGTTGCAAGTAATGTGCTTTTGGACTCACAAATTTACACGTCTTTTTATAAATTTTCCGCACATTTGTTGCATCTTGAAAGGAATGACATGCAGTCTTTTGCAGATTGAAAGATAAAAATTGTACTAAAGTTGGTCCTGTCTTATTCTATGCATTAAAGACTCTTTTCTTATTGATTTTTCTTGTGTCTATGTTTGGCGCTTGTATCTCATGTTTCTGATCGTATCCACGCATTTGTACTTAAATTTTGTTCCTGTGTTACGCCTATTAGTCTGCTTTTTTTCTCCTGAAAATGCTAATGGTTGTTGCAGCTTTTTGTTCGTCACTTTTGGCTACAATTTATCTCGTCAAAAGTCTTTCCTTAAATGAAGAAAATAAACTCTTTGAATGACGAGCTAGTGATCCCAAATAAGTAAATTGGTAGTGGTTCAAAAGTTCTGATCTCTTCCATCTCATCAATGCTTAGTCTGAAGAGATCCTTGGCATTTTTTTTTCTGAATCTCCTCTTTACATACATCTTAGCTGGGCAGTGAACTTTTTTCTCCTTTTTGGCACTGTAAAGGCTCTCTTCATGGTCCTTACAGTCATTTCCACCTTTTCTCCTCTCTCCCACCCCCATTACTATACAAGTTGACTCGTGTATCTCTTCCATTATTATACAAGTTGACTCAAGTTGACTCATGCCTGACTTGTTTTTATGATCAACTGATCCGTTGACTTAATCCGGGTTGCAAATGGCTACAGTGGCAGGGAATTCTGATGGCATCAGAATACATGCTATATTTATATCCAAAGCTTCGGGTGAGGTGCTGAAGGGCTACGCAGGACGGCCCGACATCGATCTATGGATCATACCCACCTTTGAAAACTCAGCGTGGTCGATAATGGCTATCTCCTTCATTTCCCTCCTGGCTATGTCCGCCGTTCTGGCTACGTGCTTCTTCGTGCGTAGACACCGTATAAGGCGTGAGCGGCCCCGACCTCCCAATGCAAGGGAATTCCACGGAATGAGCAAGCAACTGGTGAAAGCGATGCCCAGCATCATCTTCACATCTGCCCTGGAGGACAACTGCACGTCAAGAACCTGCGCCATCTGCCTCGAGGACTACGATGTTGGGGAGCAAATCAGAATCCTACCATGCCGTCACAGTAAGTCAACTCTGATCGTAAACGGCCCATGCATTACTTATGCTCGTGATTATCTTATTCTTTTATTATTCTGGTCTCTGTTCAGAATTCGAGAGAGATTTATGCTGGGTGTTCAAAATCTTAATCAGAATCTCATTTGGATGAAGAAATCGAACACCATATTCATAAACTGGTTCTTCTGTCGATGTAATCTGGGGATTTTATTTTCTCTTTCTCGTGTAAGTTCTTAGAGAAAGATCTATGCTGGGTATTCTAAATCTAACTCAAAATCTCATCTGCATGAAGAAATCGAACATCATTAAAATATTCGGAAACTGGCTGTTCTGTTGACGGTATGAGGATTTTATTTTCTCTTTCTCGTGTAAATTCCTCGAGAAAGATTTCTGCTGGGTGCTCTAAATCTTTTCTGCAAGAAGAAATCCAATGGGACATCTAAAAACTGGTTGCTCTGTACGGGGATTTTACTTTCTCTCTCTTCTGTAAATTCTTCTCCTGGCTTGATGAACTGAGGTCACTGAACTCGTATGCACCTCCATCCGGGCTCTGCGATTCTTCTCACATTTTCTCTCTCTATCCTTGTCCGTGCAGAGTTCCACGCGCAGTGTGTGGACTCGTGGCTGACGACGTGGAGGACCTTCTGCCCTGTGTGTAAGCGAGACGCGAGGATCAGCTCCGGCGACCCCCCCGCCTCCGAGTCCACCCCCCTCCTCACCCCTCCGCCGCCCTCCTCCTCGGCCGCCGGCGCCGGCGGGTTTTCCTCCTTCCGTTCCTCTCCTTCTCCTTCCCCTTCCAGAGCCATCCAGATATCCTACCCCTCGCCGGCCCACTCCCCCAGCCGCTCCTCCTTCTCCAGCATCCCCCGCCACCCCCACTCTCACAGAGCCCTCTGCAACTCCCCCTCCGCCGCCGCGGCCGGCGCCGCCGCCGCCCTCGCCATGAACAGAAGCTCCGCCGACCTGAGAAACGTCCCCTCCCACCGGTCCCTGGCCTCCCTCCACTCCTCTCCCCAGAGCTCCTTCTGGGTCTCCCCTCACGTACGCGGCTCCAGCATCGGCTCCCCGAGCTACCTCGCCGGATCCTTCAGCCAGCGGCAGTCCTTCCTCCGCGACAGCTCCTCCGCCAGCCTCTCCGCTCTCGCCTCCGCCCATTCTCTCCCCGACTGCTGATTTTCCTCATCCTCCGCCGCCGCCGCCTGTTCTCCGGCGCTGCTCACTCGAGGTATCCATCCATGAGAACCAGCTTCCTTCGTGGTGGTGCAGAGCTCGATCGGCTGCGCTAACTCGTTCTTCCGGCAGGGATGCTTGCTTCTGTACAGGAAAAATAGGGATGGCGTTGAGTGATCCAAGCTTCTTGGGTATCAGCTGTTCTTTATAAATCCTCCATTTTTTTTAAAGAATTCATATTGAGTTTTGGGCATGACCACCGGCCTGGGCTGATAAAATTGTGGGGGTTTGACCTCGTTCTTCTAGAGAGAGAAACAAAAATCTCAACCTATCTGGGTCTGGTACTAACAGATCTCTCTTAAAACGAATCCGAGCGGAGGAAGAAGACGAGAGAGCAAGGAGAGGAGAAGGGGGGGGGGGGGGGGCACCCTCACCGCCGTCTCTGTAGCAATCCAGCTCGACGGGCCCTACGAGCCCCTGCTGGTCCTCTAGGTACCGCTGGAGCAGCGGCAGCACGTCGACCGGCGACGGCGGCGCCCCCTTCTCGCGCCCCCTCCTGCTCCTCCCGGCGGCCCCGCCGCCGCGGAGGGCGAGAAGGCAGATAACTGGCAAGGAGAAGATCGCCAGGGGGAGCAGGAACGGCAAGCAGCAGATCATCACCAGCAGCACCGGCCATCGCCTCCCCGTCGCGCCGCCGCAGCGCCACCCTCCCGCCGCCGGTGATCTCCCCATCCCCCTCGTCCCCCTCTCATTCTTCCTCTTCTTCTTCTTCATGGTACTAATAATCTTTGCGTGGCGTCGGGGAGAAGCATTACTGACCTGGCCTCCCCGCGTGGATAACACCTCCTCGCTTTCCCACCTGCAAGCTTCGCCTGATCGATCAGTCGGTCTCACGGTCGCCGTCACCACTTTCTCTCTCTATCTCCGTCGCTCTCTCTCTCTCTCTCTATCTATCTATCTCTCTGTGTGTCGGCGGCCAATGGACGGCGGCGCCGCCCCAACGTCAACAACTATTTCTCTTCTCAAGCCCGAACCCGTATTGAAAGCTCAATTAAATTATGCTTTAAGAGGGATGCGGTTCCCAGGTGGGCCCACTAAGTGGACAGGCCGGAACTACGTTGTTGGGCTGTTGTAATATAATAAGGCCCATTAATTCTTTTATCGGGCCTTTGGGCTTCGATTGGAAGCCCATAGCTGTGCCCAATCTTCAGTATGTTCTCTTATCTCAGATGGAGTGGATAGTAGCCCATTAAATATTTTTTTATAATGGGCCCTTACCGGCCCATTTATTAGGAAGCGTACTTCACCAGCTCCCAGGCCCAGAAAGCTGAGGAAGACCGTGGGAGGGTTGACTCGATGACGCCGAAATTTTTCTGGGAAAATATTTTTATAAAATATAATACCAATTTTTCATGATATTTTCATGTGGACTGTAGAATATTTATAACAGAAATAGTCCACGGGCCCATTTAAAAGTTTCCCTTTTACAAGAGCCCATTTATAGGCCCATTAATGCGTCAACGCGGTTTGGGGGCTATTCTCTGTGTCGGAGAATTCGTTTTAATTCGGTCGTCCGGCCGCCGCGGGGACTTGGCCTCGGCGGCGGACGATGCGTGCTGGTTTCTCGCGGCCGAGTGGGGAATTCGTTTCCGGGTCATGATTTGCCCAGATGGGATCGTCCTCCGGGGCGCTCTGATCTGGCCAAAATTTTCTATTTTTTATTAAATTCAAAGCCCACGTGGGTCTGATCGTTTTCTCCCGTCCGCCATAGTGGCCGGGCGGTCGATCGTTGACCTTCGTCCTCAAGAACCCCCCCTCCCCCGTCGGGACGCCCTTCTGGATGACCCGTGGGCGCCCCTCCGACCGATGGCCTCCTCTCCGAGCGGCGGCGGACCGCCGGGTTCAGAGGCGGCGCATTTCTCCGACAATCTGAAGGGGTTCGTGCTGGCCGTCGCCTCAAGCCTCTTCATCGGCTCCAGCTTCATCTTCAAGAAGAAGGGCCTCCGGCGCTCGGGGTCCTGCGGCAGCGGGGCCGGTGAGTTCGCCAATCCCCATCCCTCTCTTCTCCTCCATTACCCCTCATATGCTGATGTGGGTCGCGGTGGTTTCCCCGTGAAGCTGTGGGAGGCCATGGATATCTCCGGGAGCCGCTCTGGTGGCTGGGATTGCTCACAAGTAAGCATCAGGCCATTCCCGGCTGCGCCTCTCCTCTCTTTTCAGAGCCTCTTCGGAGAGCTGACCTCCGGTTTCGCCTTCCCCAATCCCCTGCTCCAGTGATCGTCGGCGAGATTTCCAACTTCGTCGCCTACATGTTCGCTCCTGCGGTGCTCGTCACCCCCCTGGGCGCTCTGAGCATTATAGTGAGGTAAGATTCGACTAAGAAACCGAGGAGCAAGCCCTGGTTCCAAGTTCTTCGTCGCCTCCTCCTGGTTCCATCCACGGGAGTCCCATTTATTGCTGGGATTTGAACGGTGCAGCTCTATCCTGGCGCACTTCTTGCTGGAGGAGAAGCTGGAGAAGATGGGCGTCTGGGGCTGCGTTCTGTGCATCGTCGGCTCCACTGTAATTGTGCTTCATGCGCCCGAGGAGCGGACCCCCGGCTCTGTGGACGAGATTTGGAGTCTGGCCACCCAGCCAGGTGCTTCCTGCTAGATTGGGCTCTGGCGTTTGAACGATGCCGCGTTTTCTTCACAGCTGCTCACCTCCCATGGATGCTGCATTTTTCTCCAGAATTCCTTCTGTATACGGCAGCAGTGGTCGCCGCGTCTCTGGTTCTCATGCTGCACTACTCCCCACTCTACGGCCAGACAAATATACTGGTCGATCTGGGCATATGCTCCATGATCGGATCTCTGACCGTAAGTAGAAATATAGATTTATCCTCTGTATTTCTTGGCTTCTTTCTTCTTCCTCCGGGTCTCCGTTTGGTCAACGCCCTTCTCTCGTTCCTTCTCCAGGTGATGAGCATAAAGGCCGTTGGCATCGCCATTAAGCTCACGGTGGAGGGCACAAACCAAGTGGGCCGTTTCCAGGCATGGGTTTTCGCCATGGTTGCAGCCACCTGCATCATAATCCAGCTCAATTATTTGAATAAGGTCGGGATCATCTTCTATGCTGTGTCAGCCTCATGATCAATCTGCCAAAGACTTTTGAATTCAAGAAGCTTTGACAGCCTCCTGGGTTCTCATCTGGATGCCCCACGGAGCTTCATGCTTCTGCTTGAGATTAATTAAATTTCATGTCCCGGAACTATGAATCTCTTCTGTTTGATTTCAAACTTTGCGCATACGTTTGAATTTCTAGTAGAAAATCGTTTGCAGAAATCCTTAAGATCCAAAACTCCCCGTTGACATTTACTCAAATTGCATGGGGATTCATGGGGATTAAAATCTTATGGCCAGATGGATGAATCAGCTATATAAGAACAGTTGGCTGATCTTGTGTTCTGATGACCCAATATCCTAACGAAAGTTGTACACTCTAAAATGAGCAAGCCAATTCTTTCAAAGCTCGCTTCATCCTTCCTCGTAAATGGCTAAGTAGCCCAATTATTCTTCTTATTCCGTTTTGGGATATTTTCCTTGCTAACATGATGATTTTTCTTTACATTAATGTTTTTTCTGCCACCTCAAGCTTCAGTCAGATCTGCTGCCTGTTTTAGTAGAGCAAGGATGATAATTTTGGGCTCCTTGTGTTCTTAACAGGCACTGGATACCTTCAACACCGCGGTGGTTTCTCCCATCTACTATGTTATGTTCACTACTTTCACCATTATTGCGAGCTCCATAATGTTTAAGGTATATATATATATATATGTATATGTATTCTTATATTTTTAAAAAATTAACCGGGATAACCTTGGAAGGGCCTAATTTTTTTGATAAAATTTATCTTCTAGGATTGGTCTGGGCAGAAAGCGAGCGATATAGCATCAGTTTTTTGCGGGTTCATAACTGTGCTTGCTGGGACTACATTGCTGCATTCTTCAAAGGAGCCAGACTCACACTCAGCAGCAGGTCCCTCTCTCTCTCTCTCTCTCTCTATCTATCTATCTATCTATTTCTATTTGGGCTCCACCTGTTACGGATAGAAGAGCTAGTTATCTTAGATTATCCTGGTTTCAGGCAACCTTTTTTTTAATTTTTCACAGCTAATGGGAAATCCTTGTCTCAGCTAGTTCTTTCAAGCTCGGGAATTGAATGTTTCCTACTGGTTTCCTCTAGCTCGTGCTTATAGGACCCCTCCCCTCCAAGTCGACCCTTCTATTCTTGGCATGATTCTCCTCTGAAGATCATCCACAGACCTCGATGCCCCTGGGCCATTATCCTTTTATAGCATGTAATCTCTTGGATCTAACCCCTTCATCTCTCACACCTCGATGGCCCCTTTTTCAGCTGCTTCAAGGGATCTGTGCTTCCCACTCTCGCCGAAGCTCCTCTGGCCTATCCAAGAGATCGGGGGACTCTCTGGGCTCAAGAATAGTGGCTTGATATCTTCAGATTTGATCGCCATCCTCCGACAAGATCATTTCTCTTGATGGAAGGATGATCAGTTGGAACTCTTGCCGCAAAAATTTGATTGTACATCCATCTTTTTTGCCTTTTATATATGATGGGCATTTGTTGTTGAAATTAAATACTTATAATCTAATAATATTTATAACTGAAACTTAACTAAATAATTATTAAAATAATGACTCTCAAGTCAAACATAATGAGTAGGAATAATCTGTCATAGATATTAATTTTGATGTTATTATTTTGGTGTTTTAATTTTTTTTAAAATTATGAATTAAATAATAGAAACTACTATTTAATAAATAGTGAAAAGAAAAAAGGGAGATAGACATGGGATTTAGAAGGGATTAGAGGACGAAATTTTAGGAGATAAAATGAGATTTTGAAAGAACTTTTAGAAAAAAATTTTAGAGATAGAAATGGGGTTAATAAAATATTTTAGAAGAATTTCTAGGTGGAGGAGATGAGAGAGAAAATAAAATATATGATAATTAGGAGAGAGAAAATCATGGTCAACACATCTTGTGCATGTGTTAATTGTGATTTTTGGGTGAATGTGTGAGAGAGAATTTTCAAAAAGTTATGAAATCATGTCAAAAAATGGCTAAATCAGTTTCACACTAATTACTAAGAAATAAATAGTTAAAATGAAACTAGAAAATAAACAAAACACTGATTAATCATAGAAAATTGTTATAAAATCATTTCATCTGGCAAAAAAATGGCAAAGAATTTCAACTAAATTTGTCAATCAAAATTGATATAAAATGATTTGAAATCACTCCCTAGATGATTCACAATGAGTTACGAAAGGTTTGAGACAAAAAGAAGCCCTTTTGATGAAGTAAATCGTTTGTTCTTCTGATTGTTTTTGGCGAATGTTTGGAAATTATCATTTTGTGACAATATATACATATATATTTTGTGACATTTTATATATATATTCATTTTGAAGGACAATATATATATATATATATATATATATATATATATATATATATATATATATATATATATATATATATATATATATAACTAATGATGTCCTTTAATGGGTCTACCTTTGGAACAATAAGAGAGTTGATGTAATAGTTTTGTATCATTTAGTCATGTTGCACCATATTAGAAGGTACATGAATATTGTTTGGCCACTTTGCACTTTTCGCCAAAAAGATTTCGTGGAGAGAAGGGTTGACGCCACTATCACTACCATTTGGGAGAGATGAGAAGACTTGTGGCCACCCGCTAAAGGCGATGGGTGCAACCAAAGGAGGTAGGATGATGGTTCACCAATTACAAGAGGCACTAACCATGCAGAAGGAGAAGACGAAATGGTGATCATTGGCAAACCTCTAACCTTTTTATTTCGTCAGTAATAATCAATAATTATGATTTTACCTGATGATAATTAGTAATTAATGATATGTCCCTATGTGACTTAAGTATGTTGGTAACAAGGCATGTTGTCTATCATTTGATTGGTCACTTACTCTTGGATTATGTGGTGCTTTCTATGATGTTAGATTGTCGGATGTGATCTGTCAAGTTTAATTAAATCATCATTAGGTACATGGGACATCTTGAGTAATTAGAAAATATTAGTGTAATATATGTATCAAACCGCTATTGATTTATTCCTAGAAAAGGAGTGATCTGGCACATTTAGAGGCATTTGATAAGACAGAAATCAGATGGATACATCCGATAATAGATATTATTTATTTATTTATTTCATAAAATAGTAGTTAATTCATTTTAGATTGAAAATAAATCATAAAAATTAACTAAAATTCACAAAAAATGAAAATACTTAAAAAAATTCCTTCAATAATTATAATTTAATATCATAGAATTCATGTAACATTTAATTATTTTAACTCACTTTTCATCTAAAAAATGAGACATTATCAATATCTAGAGAATAAAAGGCATGCGTTGTAAAATAAAAAAAATAAAAAAATGTCATGGTTTTGACAAGAACATGGTATGTCAATTCATTGTATTCTGCCCATTTTTTGCCATGTTTCTTAGCCATCTGACTGCTGCAAGCTTCAAAAACAATTTGGTGTGAGATATATTGGCGCTTTGCAGTGGATTAAACAAAAAAAAAGTGTCTCTAGTGATTATTCCTTTTTAGAGAATGGAACCCATCTTTTATTGTTGTTACAGATTTACTGCTGCGAGCTGCAGAAAAATTTTGGTGCGAGATGTTAATTAGAAAATATGTTGGTGCTTCATGTGGATTTAACAAAAAAATTGTCTCTAGCGATTATTTTTTTTCGGAGAATGGAACCCATCTTTTATTGTTTGTTGCAGATTTAATGCTGCGAGCTGCAGAAACAATCGGGTGAGAAAATTTTGTGGGCTTTTTGTTATGGATCTGAATTAGATTGTTGGGCTGGATTAATCGTCCAACCAAACTAACAGTGAAAGAAAAAAAAAATTAAAGGTCTGCTTAATATACACATTATACTATCCATGTCAAAAAGAGGGGGAGATAAAGGGAGGGGGGAGAGAGAGAGAGAGAGAGAGAGAGAGAGAGGGAGAGAGAGAATATTTTGGATATGCTACGAAAAATCTAGCGCACTTATTTTCTCTTAGAACGCATCTTATTCTAATAACAGGTGGGAAGAGTCAAAGTGGGTCAACTAGCCTACAGCATTTCCGGAGCACCTAGGGTGGACGAGGAACAGATCCCTACGGTCGGACAGTGACTACCGATGAGGATACTTGTGTGTGTATATATATATATATCTCCATATATCTAGCTAGCTACTTAGAGAGAGAGAGAGAGAGAGAGAGAGAGAGATGAGGTGTTAATAACCAAATTAGGAGGAACACCCATCGGCGACGAGTCGGATACAGAAGGCGAGATTCCTTCTCCGGGCGGCGGGCTCCTCGCGGCGGTGGGCAGATGCGAGTGGCCATTATCACGGCGGCGGGGGCCGCCGCCCCCGCCCATTGGCTGGTTTCTTCGCTGGTTTCCTGTCCTCCTCCGAGGCCCCTTCCGATCTCCCCCGCATATCTTTTGGAAAATGAGACAGTTTGCAGAATGCAGGCGCTCGTCTCTTTCGCACCTCTTTTTGTGTTGTAGCCCCCTTTTTAAAACTCCCCACACTCCTCTTCCTCCCTGGCGGCATCATTCTCCCCCTTCTCTTCTTCTGGAAAATATCCCCACTTTGAAAACCTTACTCCATGGCCCTCTCGTCCTCGGTGCGGGGCTCAATTCCCTGGGCCGAGCATTTTGGAAAATATCATGCTCTCCAGAGCCCTCGGGAATCCTCTCTTCCTCCCGTCGCTCTCGCGAATTCCTTTGTAAAACTAGCACTGCGTGTGAGGCTCTCGAGAGGAATAGAAGAAGGCAGGATTTTTGCTCAATTCGATCAGAAAAATGGAAGGGCGGATGGGCCCGCTGGGATTCCTTCCAAACCCGTCGAGAATAGATCGGGATCGGGTTATTGGGAGCTTAAAACGGGGGCGAGCCGAGCGAGCGAGGGGAGATTTTGCCGAAGATGTCTCGCCAAAGAACGCATTTTTGGGGTGGTGGGGGGCGTGTTTCTATGAAACGTACATTTCCCAAGGACCACTGAGCGTCCAGAATGGGTTTATTTTCCTAATTTTCTCCATCCACGGTCCCTCCATCGAGAGAGAGAGAGAGAGAGAGGAGAGGGAGAGGAAGAGCACAGATCCACCCGTATCTCCTGTTCTTCCTTTCGGGTGGTGGAGGTCGATAAAATAAGGAGAGAGAGAGAGAGAGAGAGAGAGAGAGCGAGAGCGAGAGAGAGAGAGAGAGAGAGAGAGAGAGAGAGAGCGAGCGAGAGCGAGAGAGAGAGAGAAGATGGCCTAAATCCAATCACTTTCGGGGACCCAGATTCCGACCCAGTTAGGGTTTTGCTTTGTCCGTCGCCGCTAATTAAACTACCGGCGAGGACGAGGAAGATTTCCGCCCTGGCCGTCACTTCTCTTCCCACTTTGAGCACGCTGTCTAGAAGTAGAGAGAGAGAGAGAGAGAGAGAGAGAGAGAGAGAGAGAGAGAGCGTCGACGAGCCGGGCTCAGAGGAAAGCCCGGGAGCACCTCGCGAGGCCCGGCCCGACATTCGGCCCATCAAGGGAATATTTGATGCCGTCGGCGCTGGCGGCCTGGGTAGCTTCCCGCTTTTTTCAGGGGACGGGGGTGGTGGGCGCGCATGATTCTGCGGGAACGACCCCCTCGACACGTGTCCCGTCCTGCTTACTGGGCCCCATTCCAAAAAGATCGGCCCACTGAGCCCCCGCCCGCCTTCGTACCCGCTTCCACGCACCGACGCTTCCCCTGCTCCGCCGGAGCCGCGCCGTCAGAGAACAGTCCTCAGAGAGAGCGGCCGACCCTGATTGGCCAACGTACGGCGCGGCCTGCTCGGATCTTGTTAGTCTATCTTGCGCCAGAGGATCAGCCTAGTGCCAGGGGAGACCGGATGAGATAAAAAGAAGCGGAGGGGGCTTAGCCGTCATGATGGACGGAGAAGTGGGCCCACATTGGGCCCCACCGACCGGGACAAAGAAAGAAAGTAAAAGGAGAAACACGCGAGGGCAGCTGGAAACCTGAGGACTCGTCATAGCCCGCCACGTATAGGCCTCCGCCCTTTCGACGTGGCGAGCACCGGAGCCCATGACCCCATAAATAGGTCCCCCACGTCCCCCAGCGAGCTCAACTTCTGCTGTCACCGCCGCCGCCGCCGCCGCCGCCGCCGCCGATCTCGAGCTCTTGATGTGCAGGGAGGATAGAATGCCGTCGATGAGTACGGAAGGGGAGAGGGGATTCGGGGGGACGAAAGACCCGTCTGCAACTCAGGCGGCGGCGGTGGCGCCGCCGCCGGCAGCAGCCTCCATCACTCTCAAGGTAGACGCCGCCCCGTCCGATGCTTTGACTTTGATGCAAGAACATTCTCAAAGTCGCCGTTTCTTTTTTTGGGCAGTTCGTGGATATTGACTACCGGATCAAGGTCAACCGGAAGCAGGGAGGAAACGGGCTGCTGAGGCGATGTGTCAACCCGCCGCCAGCGGAGGAGCGGATCATCCTCAGCGGCATCTCCGGGATGGCCTCCCCGGGGGAGATCCTCGCCGTGCTAGGCCCCTCCGGCAGCGGCAAGTCAACCCTCCTCAACGTTCTCGGCGGCCGCCTGCAGGGAAATCACGGCGGCGCGGTGGTGGCGAACGGGCGGCGCCCCGGCAGGGCGGTGCAGCGCCGCACGGGCTTCGTGCCCCAAGATGACGTGCTGTACCCGCACTTGACGGTGCGGGAGACGCTGGTCTTCTGCGCACTGCTGCGCCTGCCGGCGGCGCTGCCGCGCGCGGAGAAGGTGCGCGCGGCGGAGGAGGTGATGGCGGAGCTGGGGCTGAGTAAGTGCGAGAACACCATCGTCGGAAACAGCTTCGTGAGAGGCGTTTCAGGAGGGGAGAGGAAGAGGGTGAGCATAGGGCACGAGATGCTGATCAACCCGAGTCTCCTGATACTGGACGAGCCCACGTCGGGGCTGGACTCGACGGCGGCGCACCGGGTGGTGGCGACTCTGGCGGGACTGGCGCGGAAGGGGAAGACGGTGGTGGCGTCGGTGCACCAGCCGTCGAGCCGGGTCTACCAGATGTTCGATAAGGTGCTGTTGCTGGCGGAGGGGCGGTGCCTGTACTTTGGCTACGGAAGGGACGCCATGGACTACTTCGCCTCCGTCGGATTCTCACCGCGGTTCCCCGTCAACCCCGCCGACTTCATGCTCGACCTTTGCAGCGGTAAGTCCTCCGCCACTCCCACGTAGTCCCAGGAGAATGTGTGTGTGTGTGTGTGTGTGTCAGAGAGAGAGAGAGAGAGAGAGAGAGAGAGAGAGAGAGTCTCCGGTGGCTATTGTTTTATTGGGTTGACGTCGGAGACGGTCGTAGAGCCGGACACCTGGGAAGGGGAGAACCGTGTTCATCACACGGTGGGTACCCACCGCCGGGGAGCTACCAGCGGAGCACCGCCCAACCGCCGCCGCCCCCAATGAAGGAGGAGGCCCTCGTGTGCCACGGCAACGGCTATATTATCTTCCGTGCTTGGGAAGAGAATCAAACTCGGAGGCCCTAAGAATTATTATCTCTGAAGATGCCGCGAGCCTAACACGTGGACTCCCCCAGGCCATTGGACGAGCTCCGCTTTAGACCACGCCTTCCCCACGCGGCCTCCGGACCCAGCCCACATAAAGGCCTCTAACTGTTGCAAAAATAGGCACTTTAGCTGCCCTCTCACCCACCCTCGTCTCTCCTTCTGGCCTTGCTCCTCATTGAGATAGAGAGAGAAAGAGGCAGAGAGAGGGAGAGAGAGAGAGAGAGAGAGAGAGAGAGAGAGAGAGAGAGAGAGAGAGAGAGAGAGAGAGAGAGAGAGAGAGAGAGAGAGAGAGAGAGAGAGAGAGAGAGAGAGGGATTTGGTAGATGGTGGATGATTCATGTTGTGAGACTGCGGTTTTTTCAGGGGTGGCGCAGGCCGAGGAGATGGACAGGTTCAGCGTGAAGCAAACCCTAATCTCGTCGCACGGGAGATTCATTGAACCGAAGGTGAAGGCGAGCCTGGAGTGTAGAACAGCCACAGATGAGGAAACACCGTCAGGCCCAGGAAGCAGGAGGCGGGTCCCCAGCGGGGAGGAAGACCAGTTGAACGGCGCCGGATGGTTCACGCAGTTCGCCATCCTCCTCCAGAGGAGCCTCAAGGAGAGGCGCCACGAGGCCTTCAACTCCCTGCGGGTGGTCCAGGTGGTGGCCGCCGCCGTGCTCTCGGGGGCGATGTGGTGGCGCTCCGACCCCCGCCATGTCCGCGACCGGCTGGGCCTCCTCTTCTTCATCACCATCTTCTGGGGCGTCTTCCCCTCCTTCAACGGCGTCTTCACCTTCCCGCAGGAGCGGGCCATCTTCCTCAAGGAACGCGCCTCCGGAATGTACACCCTCTCCTCCTATTTCATGGCGAGGATGGCCGGGGACCTCCCCATGGAGCTCGCCCTCCCCACCGTCTTCATCTCCGTCACCTACTGGATGGCCAATCTCCGCGCAGAGATGGACGCCTTCCTCCTCACGCTGGCGGTGCTTCTCGGCTACGTCCTGGTGGCGCAGGGCCTTGGCCTGGCCCTCGGCGCCGCCGTGATGGACGCCAAGCAGGCCTCCACCGTCGTCACCGTCACCATGCTCGCCTTCCTCATCACCGGCGGCTTCTACGTGCAGAACATTCCCCCCTGCCTCTCCTGGCTCAAGTACACCTCCTTCAGCTACTACTGCTACCGAATCCTCATCGCCATCCAGTACAAGGCGAGGGAGCTTGGATACCTGCTCGGGCTCGACGCGGAGATGCCCACCACGGTGAGCGTGGCCATCCTGGTGGGCATGTTCCTAGGGTTTCGGCTGCTGGCTTATACTGCGCTGAGGAGGATGAAGGTCTGAGCACACAAAATATTAGGGTTCTGACGAAGGAAGGAGACGACGTACAGATTTGCTGGTGTAACTAAAAGGCCCCAAAACGGGCCCATTTCCCGCCTAAGGAAGATGCGGGATTGTGCTCTTATACCCCGGAAAAGTTTCCCATTTGACAAATATTCCATTTTTTTTTCTTTTTATCCCTCATGGGCCTGGCCCATTATCGGCCTAGTTTATCTTTGATCGAGGCAAGGTCTCGGATCTTCGCCGAGGATTATCGAATAATTCGTTAACTATCCGATTATATATCCGGAAGGGGGGAGTTGTCTTATTCATGAGATAGATACACAGCAACAATTCATGGACTAGCTGGCTAGCTGGCCTCAGCGAGCTCGCCGGCGACTGAGGAGGGCGTAAGCCGCCGCCCCTCGGCCGGACTGGGGTACGTAGACCGTTGACTCCGCCACCGAGCAGGCAGTCTTGCAGGAGGCGTACAGACCCAGGAAGCCGAACCGGTCCGCCGCCGTCCCGCGCCGCCAGCCGGCGACCTTCGAGCCGGCGCCGGCGCCGGCGGCGGGATTCCAGTTGCCACTTCGGTGCTCTGCCACCGTCTCCCGCGGGTGGTGGTGACGCTCGTCCTTGGAGCACTCCACCAGCGCCACCTCGAACGGGTCAACGGCCGCCGGCCGCCCGCCAGCCCTCTTGCGGCGGAGGGCCGCCGGCGGGCCACCGGATGGAGATCTGAGCGGCGGGGGCGGCGGAAGCTGCCGCTGCTGATGGTGGTGGTGATGCTCCTTCGGGTGGAGGTGGCCGTGCCTGGGAACCCCCGGTTGCTCCTCCCAGGAGAAGGGAATCACGATGTAGCTCCGGAACGGGGAGAGCGGCGGCGCTGCCGCTGAGGCAGGCCGTGGAGAAGCGGCGAGCTTCCCGGAGGACGGCGAGTCGCAGCAGGGCTTGAAGAGGAGCGGCCGCAGGTGCTTCCCCGCCGCCGCGTCCCTGGTGGCGATGGTGGCAGTGGCAGCGGTGGTGGCGGCGTGCCAGCGAGAGGGAGAGCTCTTTTTCATGGCGTCGCCCGCGAGTGAGGGAGAGAGAGCGGGGAGATGGATAGGAGGAAGGAGGTATTGTTATAATAGGGCAGCGGGGCTACCTTCTTCTCCCCCACCAGGTCCACCGTCCATTTTCTTATCTACCTCTGAGTCCATTATATCCAGGCAGTAAGTAAGCGTTTGACCCAAATCCAAAGTCACCGTTCTGCCCTCGTCTGACCCAAGCAAGGACTCCAAGAAGTTATCTTTTCGGGTGTTCAGTTAGTATGCGCCGTTAAAAGCCGGCGGGGTAAAATGGTCAACGCCAACCGACCATCCCATTTCTGGGTACGTCAAGGCAAAATCAGATCTCCTTTTATAAAAAAAAGCAGCGTGTCAGAGCACTCATTTGACCAAATCTCCGAGATGACGATCCGATTGCCAACTTACCCCTCTCTTCTCTGCTTATAATGAGTACTTACGTAATTTAAAATTTTCATGGTCCAACGCGAGAAAGAGCATCTGCATAATTGACCATCGGGCGGGTCACTCGAGGGATTCTCCGGGCCCACTAGGAGGAGGGACCGGACGGCGGGGGCTTATTGGGCCCGGCCCATTTTAGGCGCCGTCCAAATTTTGTTTTATAGTCATTCTTGCAGATGGGGGCCCATAAATGGAGGACCGGTACACGGCTGACAAGGGCCGAAGACGGTGTTGGGCCCCACCCAGCTCTCTCACTGTCACCTTCCCGGGGACAGTCCACGGCTCATTAATGCTCAGCAGAGGTGGGCTTCCCCCATTGACCTATTGTGTCTTGTTAATGGGCCGTGCTTCCGTCTCAATCCCGGGCCTCAAAACATAACCCAGAAGAAAAGTCGTATGTGCCCTCTCTCTCTCTCTCTCTCTCTCTCTCTCTCTCTCTCTCACTCATCTGTCAATTCCGTCGTCCCATCTCTATCCCGCCGTCTCATTTGTCCGACATGAGAGAGAGAGAGAGAGAGAGAGAGAGAGAGAGAGAGAGAGAGAGAGAGAGAGAGAGAGAGAGAGAGAGAGGGAGAGAGAGAGAGAGCTTAATAATGGAGGGTAAATTGGTCTTTTGACATTAAAATTTTGGACGTTCTTTTTTGGGCTGACTTTTCTGTAGACACGTTTTTCTTAAGGATCTCCTTGTTGACATATGTTTAGCCCACCTTTTCGGTAACCACTTTTGGATGTAACCCTTGGTCAACACATCAAACAGCACATTAGTTCTTCTTCTAGGTTCTTTTTGCACATTGTAGTATAATGAATTTGACCAGACGAAAACATTGATAGAGACTTTGCCGCTGCATAACCCATTGTCAAGTGGAATAGGTAAACAGATGTTTCATTGACTACAACAGTTGTCCTAATGATGCCCTTTTATTACATGAAATTGGAGAAACCCTCAACATAATCGAATGGGTTGACTTCCTTTTATCTGACTGAAGCATGAGTTGACTTTGGATTATGGCACATCACTATGTTGATTAGGATTCAAGATTTCATTAGAGTGATGGTATCACCTGATGCCAATTGTTTGACTTTTCTCAATGCTGAAGACATTACTTCATGTAAGAGTCCTCTGGTAGTGGTGGACGAGTGGTTGTAATCATCATGTGTCATGCCTCATTTCTAAAAGAAGGGTACCCCCAAGAGCAGCTTTCCCAAGACTAGGGAGCATCTCTGAAAAGTCTATTCCTCTATGGAGTGCTTCATCTATAAAAGACATACTTATTTTGGGCCAGATATTCCATTAGAACATTAATATATGAGTGCAAAAACTTGGAGTGAAAATGGCTACATAGCAATATGCCCTCATTGAATGATTAGAGATCACAATTGAGAGCATCCAAGACCCATTTACGCCTTGTCTTTTGTACCCTAAATTAATATGTCTTTCTTTCTACTAAACTAATATTTCTATATGTAATTAATTAAAAAATTACTTCATACAATTAGCTTATGTTGTATAACTTTCTTTTGGTCATCTCTCTCTCTCTCTCTCTCTCTCATTAGCTCTTTCTTTCTCATTGAAACCAACTAGATGGAAAAAGAGGTTACAAAAGAATCCCACATAACATCTCCATGAATGCTTATTCCTTTCTCACTCTTGCTTTGGGTAATCTCATAAGTGAATAAGGATGATGTTCTATTAAAACTTTCATCCAGTTAGAATGCTTTAGTAAAAAGACATTTTTAGTATTAGTGGTCAATAATCATATTAAAAAATATACAAAATACATATAAGTTAATAAAAATACATTTTAAAATAAATGAACAATAATTTCGAACATTTTTATATTCAAAAAACAAAAAATCTATTCAACGTCATGACACAAAATTTTTACCATGAATGGACACAAATCTTAACCAAAAATATATCAAAGGATCCAGTTTAATCCAATTGAAAGAGATTTTAACAATGATGGGCGAAAATTCCAGTAAAAAATTTATCAGAAGAAAATCAATATAACTTAATAAAAAAAACTTTTCAATGAATGGGAACAATCTTAATAAAAATTAATATAACTTCATATATAGATATTTTTAATGTTACTCAACAATATTAATAAATTTATATCAAAACACTAATATTATTGAATGTAAGTATATTTTAATAGAAATAAATGACAACTGTAGAAAAATACATACTAATCACATTTAAATAAAAAAAGTGAGATTTTTACTATATGGGCACATGTTAGTAAAAGTTCTGTTAAAAATAACAAACTAGCTTAGAACAAAGACACATTTGCTTTAAATAGATAATAATATTCATAAAAATTATACACTAAGATAAATATAACTTAATAAAGAAATATTTTACAAAAATTTTCACCAATCTAAATTAAAATATATTAAAAAAACTAATAATAGTCAGTAAAGAATCGTTCTTACATTGGTGGGAAACATTATTAATAAAGTTATATATGAAAAAGATGTAATCATTAGTAAGACATTTTTATAATGAATGAATATGATCTTAGTGAAAGTTTCATTAAAAAAAGCCAACATATCTTAATTAGAAGACATTTTTCTCATAAATGGGCTACAATATTTATAAGAATTATATTAAAGAAGTAAAACACTAAGATAATATAAAAGAAATCTTTGTAAGATACCTATACTATTACTAAGGTGATGGATTTGAGATACTATGAAGGTGTTTCATAAACTATTTTTACAATGGCTAGATTTTGAGACCTACTCTACATTTCCTTGTACTTGTGTTCTATGTCAATTTTTGTTCCATTAACATAATAGTATGGTAAAAATTAAATTACAAGCTTCAACAATCTTACAAGTTTGATTTAATAGTTCAAGCCAACTCAAGAATATAATCAGAAAATCTGGTTTATTTTCACAAGTTTTAAAAACCTAATAAGAGCGACCCACTCCCCACTTCTAAATTTTTGGCTCTAGGGATCCTACCATGAAAACTTACTTTCCTCTTTTAGATCTTGAGCACTAGATACACTCTAAACACAAGTTAAAATGTTTTACTTTTATTAGGTATTTAACACAAAACTTATAAAAGGTTTGTGCCTAAATGTTATCATTAACTTAAGCACTTCAAATTTCATATTTCTAAACTGAAAAAAAATAATTTTTCTTCAATTATAGTTGTTTTAGGTCAATTCTTAGGGAAATCAGAAAGTTGAAAGTATCATATCAATATAAAAAGTGTGAAAATAAGAGAAGCATACAAGTTTTATAAATTCCGAATTCCTACTCATAAAATTAGGAAAAAAACATAACATATAGATAAGTAACTACATTTCAACATCCCTGAAAACCATCCCATAATTTGGCATGTAATTGAATTATGAAATTAGTAGAGGGTGAAAATTAAAATTCGAGTAGAGAAAAAAATCTAAAGAATAGTTTTTTGTAAAATCTAAAAGCCTAATCTAAATAGATTCTAAAATTGTGAAAAAATTATATAAGATAGAAAACTAACTATAATAATTTTTTGCAAAAGACATTGACCTAAGTCCATGAGTCACTCATTAAATCAGTTTAGATGTAAGAAAACATTGAACCTAGAAACCCAGAAAATGAATTCCAAAGATGTGATTGATGATTTTGTCACCAAAAATCAATCTTTGTAACATAGAAAATATCCATTGGATCTGTACATCAGTCATAAATGTAATAAAAATCATAAATCTTAAAGAAACCATAAGATAATACAAATCTCCCTTGGTGTCACTACCAAAACTTCAGAAATGACAAATAGAGAAGAACTCATGAACACTCAAAAAATGTCATACATTGAATGAAAATTGTCTTCTACAAAGCAAGAGAGAGTCTAGGGATGTAGAAATGAGAGAATAAGGTGGAGAGAAAGAGCATGCGCTTGTGACCTTGAGGCCTCCACTATTTGTCACCCAACAACTTCATCTTGCTTGCATACCCAATCCCTCATCTTTCCTCCTTTGACCTAGAAAACTCTAGTGAGTAAGTGTGTGTGAGTGTGTGTGTGTGTGTGTGTGTGTGTGTGTGTGTGTGTGTGTGTGTGTGTGAGAGAGAGAGAGAGAGAGAGAGAGAGAGAGTGTGTGTGTGTGTGTGTGTGTGTGTGTGTGTGTGTGTGTGTGTGTGTGTGTGTGTGTGTGTGTGTGTGTGTGTGTGTGTGTGTGTGTGTGTGTGTGTGTGTGTGTGTGTGTGTGTGTGTGTGTGTGTGTGTGTGTGTGTGTGTGTGTGTGTGTGTGTGTGTGTGTGTGTGTGTGTGTGTGTGTGTGTGTGTGTGTGTGTGTGTGTGTGTGTGTGTGTGTGTGTGTGTGTGTGTGTGTGTGTGTGTGTGTGTGTGTGTGTGTGTGTGTGTGTGTGTGTGTGTGTGTGTGTGTGTGTGTGTGTGTGTGTGTGTGTGTGTGTGTGTGTGTGTGTGTGTGTGTGTGTGTGTGTGTGTGTGAGTGTGTGTGTGTGTGTGTGTGTGTGTGTGTGTGTGTGTGTGTGTGTGTGTGTGTGTGTGTGTGTGTGTGTGTGTGTGTGTGTGTGTGTGTGTGTGTGTGTGTGTGTGTGTGTGTGTGTGTGTGTGTGTGTGTTAGAGGCCCCCTCTTTCTACCTTTGTCCATCACACACTCACAATCCAGCCTCCTAAGTTCTTAGTGGGATGGACCCTTTTGTGATGTCCTCCCCTTTCTCAATTGGGTGGTAGACTAACACTTAGGCTTGTTGGTGGGCTTGACCCTTCTATGATGTCCACCCTTCGCTTAGCTGGTTGGCTAGTTGACTCCTAGCATTTTGGGCCCTTAGTAGGTGAATCCCCTTGCATAAGGTCTTCAACTTGACTTCTACAAAACTCTCTATTGTTGACTCTTCAAGTATTAACTTTTCATTCTAATTCTTCTCAATTCAAAAAGTTCATAGAAATTAATTTATTTAGAATAAAATTATAAAAGTTTTAATCCATATTTTTGATAAATAGTGATAAATTCTCAAGGTGATAAACCTCGGAAAATGTTATAAATATTATTAATTAAATCCATGAAAGCATGATGCAAATGTAGTTAACTTTAGAATCATTTATACATATCTTTTGAACTTATGCTCTAATATGATAAGGTATAGTAATTTATGTTTATTATGACTCATTAATGAAATAATTATAAAGATAAATAGTTAATTCGTAGTGATAAATAAATATTTATCAATAGGCTTTTTAAGTCTCGAGCATGACAAGTTGATAACATTTTTAACTACTCAAGGATGTACTCATTTGATGAAGAGTGTCAATTAAAGATGAATATTGAAGTCACTCTTGATTAAAGTGGAATGATACTTTTGTTCTGATAAATACTTAATGAGAGCTTACCACTGTAGGACATAAATAGCTCACTTGTATATTGAAGGAATTGGCAAAGTGTGAGGGCATTTATTACATCCAAGTCCTCTAATGACACTATCATCCATATAGGGTTAGTGACATCCTAAAAACCCCAATGAGACATAGAGGAAGAAATTTTTGTTACAATCAAGAAGATTTAAGGCTCTATGGAGTATGAGGAAGGTGAAGAGCCTCAAATCTCTTCTTAGTGGTGTGCAGAACCTATTGACCTTGATTTATCTATCTTCTATATTATTTTTGCCTCAATCTTCTACTATTTGTGCTCCAGTGCTAACCATTATGTAGTCAAAGCTTCAGCATATCATGTTCTTTTTCTTTTTGTCTTGTTAACTCAACTTGAATAGATATTATTAATATTCTTAATTTTAAGATTAGAAATGTAAAAAATTATTTATGAATATTTATAGAATTTTATATATGAGTAGGTGTGATATTAAATAATTAATATTTATGAGATTTACTTATATGAATGACATTAAAATCTTATGGCTAACAAGTGAAATCTCAAGAAGTATTATTTGAGATTATTGGTTTCAATGTAAGGTGTAATACATATTTAAATGTAGATTTAAAGACTTAACAAAATTACTAGTGGAAGCCTAATTTAGATTTGCATAAGGAAATATAAATAATCTAGATTATAAAGATTGTCCTTAGTTTCTAATTGAAAATGTAGATGGTAACATGCCAACAATTTACATGTACTATATGATCTAGTAGGTGTATTTACCTAAACTTGAGTTCAAAAGAAAAATCGTTTATTGACAAGATGAAAGCATATGATTTGAATTTAAAATAAATTGAATCTTGAACATATGAGCTATGAGGTGTGAAGGACAGAAAAATCGCATTTGTGTAAATGTAATAAGATGAAGATTTTCAAAAGGAGCTAAACAACTTTCAAGACAAAAAATGGTTAGAATAATCTTCTATAAATACATGAGAATGGTTGAGAAGAATGAGTTGATACTAATAAAAATATCTAATTCTCATATATAAGAATCTATCACCACAAGTTTCAAAAGATTACATAGTATGACATACAAGCTTCATCTATCTTTGTGATTTAAGAAGTATTTATCTCAAAGGTTGAGACTCTCTAAGGAATATCATGTATGCATCTAAAGAGTGTTTTATCAACAACTTCATCATAAGTCATCTACCATGAGCCTCAACAAATGTCACACATCATGAGCTTGAAGAGATAATATATTATTGCAGCTAAGTTTGATTCAACATTAGTGATCTAAAAATAACTAAAATTTAATGTTGATTCTCTTCATCATGTTTTAAGATACCTACGTGTGAGTCGAGAAAATTTCAGCTAAAATATGAGGTGATGTTTTTCTAATTGTGCCTAGTAAATGTGAGATATTTGTTGAGACTAGATTATAGCGATTGGGTGGTTTAACTCATGAATTTACATATATTTTATAAGAGAAATAGTGAAAATATGGTAGGTATATCTTTTAAGACTAAGCATAGCTCAGTGATAAGTGAAGCGATATATAAAAAAAATTATTCTCTATGTTAATGAAGAAAAGATAGATAAAAAGAGGTATGAGCTATGAAGGAAATCTTCATAAAGATAATTATGAGAAAACATGTGTCAACACATTGACTAGTAGGAAACTAAGAAACAAGAATTTTTAAAGATCACAAACACCCAATTTACTGCCCCTCTTCTTATTATTTTCTGTCTTACAAACATAAAATATATTTTATTTTACACACAAAGCATAAAAAGTTTTACTTCAACTTGTTATAGGCTATTTCAATAGTTGTCTAATGATCTAAAACATGTCAATTTTTTTTTTTCAAATCACCAAGAGTTTCTTTTTTCTCAAACTTCTCAACCACAACATAATCATTGATATCTAGTGATTTTAAACCTACAGTTACACTAGTATTCTTAGGGAGTTGTAATAATGAAGTTCAAGATCAGAAAAATGACATTATGTGGTGACTCTACACATGTCATTATATGCATATTGTTTAAATCCATCATCTTCAAAGGGTTTGAGTTATCAAATACATGAGTGAGACATAACCCTAAGGGGTGTACTTAATTTCTTTATATTAAGCATCAATGAAGATAAGTATAGAAATATCTTAAAGACCCTCAACTTTGATAACAATTAAAAAACTGCAAATAAAGATGAACAAAGGTAATAGCCTCTTACGTGAGTTATTATAATGTCAACCAATAGCAAGGCTTGAGGGATATTAGTGTTAGGAGGCAATGATCTTTGAGTGATGCTTAAGAGGTATGTTCTTAGAAGTCAATTTATGTGGAGCATCGAGGATGTTAGTAATCTTTAGTGATCATCTTTTCTATTTCTCTATAGAGCAGCCGTGGTGTTGCAGTTGGCCACCCTTGTCAGGTTTATTTTCTCATGGAGGCGCTATGGTTCCACCAACTAAGGCTGCTACAAAGAAGGGCGACCCCAAAGCCCAGGCCCCTTGGCTCTGAAGAAGGCCAAGAAGATTATGACCTCCATCACCTTCCACAAGCCCAAGATGCTGAAGAAGGACTGGAACCCCAAGTACCCCCAGATCAGCACCCCTCCTAGGAACAAGCTCGACCACTTCCAAATCCTCAAGTACCCCCTCACCACGGAGTCCGCCATGAAGAAGATTGAGGACAACAACACCCTCGTCTTCATCATCGACATCCGCACCGACAAGAAGAAGATCAAGAATGCCGTCAAGAAGATGTACGACATCCATGCCAAGAAAGTCAACACTTTGATCAGGCCGGATGGGACAAAGAAGGCTTATGTGAGGTTGACCCCCGACTACAACACCTTGGACATGGCGAACAAAGATCGGCATCATCTAAGAGCCCGATCCCTTCAGCCACCTGTGCCCTGTTAGATCTATTTTTTTCTCTATTTCTCTACTAGTTTAATCTTTTTATCTGCCATATTTTTTATTTACCGTGTTATTTATCTTATTCTATTCTCATAAGATACATATTATTGTAGCATGTTATTTTCTTATAATACTTATTTTCACAGTTAAGTCAAATAAAAATGTAAAGGAAAATGAACTTTTCTCATGTTACTATATAATCTTTTTGTTTTCTTACAAAAAAATAAGTCGTGCCACTTTGTCTTCCAATTATTGAATCACTCTTTTGAATCTCTTAGACCCTATTTCACCTATCTTTTTCCTTTCTTCAATAATTTCTCTCCCATAGGTAATGTCATAGAGGGGGTGTTTTATCGAGATGATAGAAGAGATCATAACTTATAGAGTCATTGTCATTAGTGGTATATGAAATGACACAAGTGATTCAAGACAATTTTGAGTGACTAGCTCAAGGTAAGGGGTGAGAGGATTGGAAGAAACTAGTAGTGAGTGAGTGACAAACTTAGTGTAAAATGTGTTAAAGTCATGGAGGTGACATTTTTTATAATTAAAAAATATTTAAAAATTAATTAAGAATATGATTAATTGAATGAAACATTTCAACAAGATATATACATAGATGAATACAAATGAATATATAATGTACATATATTAAATACACCTCATGATGTAATAAGTTAAGATATACACATTAAACATATAAGTCATGATCTTAAACATATAAATGAGAACTTAATGCATGAAAAACTTATAATATAGATTAATATAGTTTCATCATAATATCATGAGAATTCGTCATTTTGTATACTAATATGAGGGCTATTATTATTTATAAAAATTTTAATAATTAGAGAAGTAATGATTTGAACATGCAATTTGATGAGTTTTAATCAAGTAAAATATGGGTATAGAAGCTTACTCAATCACATATATTCTTATGATTTTACTTCATAACGATTGAATATTTTTAATATTGAATTAGTAGAATAATTTGTTAAGTAATAATCTCATCGAATATTATTATATGAATATTATTAAATATATATTGAAGATAATTCATAGTACTTATAACAAAAAATTTTATGATTTAAAATATTATTATTATGATTGATGAAGTAAACTTATATCTCATATCTTGTTTAACTAAATTTAGATAAGGTTTGAATAAAAAATCATCACTTGCATATGTCTTATTATGGTCACTTCAAACTTTATCTGATTTTTATTAATTTTAAGTGAAGCAATTCATTTCAGATATGAAGATTACATATTTACAGATTCATGTGTTCATTTTCTTAGAGGATATTTGAAATGTTGAAAGGACATGTCATAGTAGTTTCATGATAGTTTTGAATTAAACTATATTTTAAGTAAATATAGATGTTAGAAAATTTTGAAAAATATGTGAGAAGCTTGTATATGATTTACCTATAATTATGATTAATCTCTTACAAGAAGAAATAACTAATTACTATATTTCCTCTTTCAAATATTATATCTCTATCCAAGTGTTTCCAACATAGCATATTCAAGAGGGAGAAGATGAAAAACTTGTTATATATTGATAACAAAGACATTTTCTCAATAATCATTTACAATGTATTAAAAAATCTTATCAAGTTGTTCAAATACAAAGACTTTAGCCTCACAACTAACAAACCAATTGCAAGAAGATAAGCAAAAGATTTTACATCTTTGTCTTTTTCTATTGAAGTCTAGAGTGCACATCAATCATCTTTTTGAACCAACCTACCATGACATTGTTTATACTTATTGTGGGTTAAATTATGATTCTGTCTTTGATTAATTAACTATGTGAATTATTATATTAAATAATAGTTTGACCTGCTTAGAGATATAAATTCAGAAAAAGATTTATAAGTAAAATCATGTGAGAGTTGTCTTTTTAATCAACTGATGTGATTAGTTGATATGATTATTGGAACCCAAGATTTAAGTATGTACTTAAAAAATGGATATAGGTTGATGCCAAATCACAATAAAAGATAGTGAGGTCATATTTACAACCCACTAGGACCAACAAAATAAATGACATTTTAGATATATGTTTTTTAAATAAAAGAGATATATGTCTAGTAAATTCAACCCTCCTTTATTGAACTTAGTTTGTCTTAAGATCTATCAAAACAAGCTTGTAGAGGTTACATCTTCACTTTTCTTTTTCTTCTTCATAACATAATAAAATATATAAATTTATTTCTTTTCTCAACTTATACCAAGGGGGAAGTCATATTTTCTATTCATACTTAATAAAAAATATTGTGGTAAGAGAAATATGTACAAGAAACATGTTGATAGACAAGAAACGGTTACAATGGTAAAGAATCACATTGAAACGGCGACAGCGGAAGTAGGCAACACTAAGATAAAAAAAATGATGACGACATCATTTATTTTGAAATGTCGGAGGAGGAGACAACGAAGACATCAGAGAAAAATAACTTGCTATGATACCTTGTTGATAGAGGAGAGAAAACCCTAGAAAATGAATTAACTAAGGAGAGAACATACACAATATTTATAGATAGAGAGGAGAGAGAATGGATAATGGGCCCTTAATGGGCCATTTGAGCTATCTAATAGAACATATTGAATTACTTCAAAAAATAATAAAAATAGAGTTATATATATTACATGCTAAGTTTAAAGAACTCAAGTATGAGAACATAAAGTTGTGGAGATAATTAATCATTTATTAGTAACTTCTAAATAAAATGTCAATATAAATCTGAGGATTGAATAAGAGAGCCTAAGAACAAGAGAAATCATGGAGTAAGTATAAAATATGATGAAAGATTTAGGGTGAAAGAAGTAGAGAAATAATATATCTTCAAAAGAAGCCATGACATATATCAACATTCTACCCCTTAAGTTTCATAGATATGAGAGGGATTCATTTAAAATTAGAAAATTTCTAGGATATGGATCGATACCTAAAGATCAATATAAATTTGGAGACTAAGAAGATATTAATTTTAATAAAATGTTTAAAAAGTTACACAAAAATTTGGTGATATAGTTAGTTGGCAGATTGATAGAAAGAATAAATAACTATTATAAAATATTTTGTTAAGTAACTTAGAGAAAAGTTTAACTCAATGATAACTTAAGAAAAATTTGAGATGTATTCAAAAATATTTTTAAAAAGCCTCTATACACAATTTTATAAAATATTTTAGGATACTCACCATTATAACTAGAGATATGACTTGTAGATAATATATTCTTACATTGAAGACCAAATGTTAGATATCTCGATAATATTTAGCTAAATATGTCACTTACTTTACTATAGTACATCAAGTATTTTATTTATCTCTAATTATGAGCACAACTAGTCAACTTATGACCATTTAAGTATCCACATATGAAGGACAACATAGAGTGACTAGTTCACAATGTTAAACTAACAAGTAATACGACCACCAACAAGCCCCTTATATGACCTTTCCCTTTTAGTATATAAGAAGGACAATATTTAGAACTTTTGTGTGGACTAAAAAGTTTTAAATCAAGTAATAGTTGTTAATCACTTTTTCATTCTAATAGTAAATTAGTTGCATGGAGTTACATCTTTCTTTGAGTTAGATCTATATAGTCAATGCACCACTAGATTTGAATAAGATAAGAAGTTATTTCCAAAATAAACGTTGAGACACATGATGATCACTATGAGTTTGTAATATTGACACTTGATCTAAAGAATGCTTTATCAACATCTCAATTCTTGATGAAGCAAGTTTTTTACCCTCACTTGTGTAAATTCATTTTTATTTTTTCATGGTATTTTGGTTTACAACAAAACATTAGAAAAACACGATGAACACTTACAGTTGACCCACACCATTTTTGGTGACCACAAGTTTTATGTCAAGGACAAGAAATACTTTTTTATTTATTGCAAAGTAAAATTTTTATGTCACCTGGTTTCCACAAGAGGAGTGAAAGTAGATAACAAAAGACTAAAGCTAATGCCTCGGTGGCCATTTCCTTATAATATAAAGGAATTGAGAAAACTCTTAAGACCCATAAGGTGCTACTTTATCATAAGTTATATAAGTGTTATTGGGATCTTGATCAAGCTGATCAAGAAAGATAACTTCATATGAACTTACATCAAATAAATAGAATGATGTGCTTACCTCCCCTTGTAGCAGTTACTTATTTTTTAGAGAGTTTTAGATAAAACTAAGTCTCTTCACACACAACTAGACCAAACTCATATATTAGTATGAGTTAATGATGATTGTCTTGAAAATCTAAAAATGATGCCACTACTTGAAAGGGCAAAAAT
Organism: Spirodela polyrhiza; assembly: GCA_024713555.1. NCBI lineage: Eukaryota > Viridiplantae > Streptophyta > Magnoliopsida > Alismatales > Araceae > Spirodela > Spirodela polyrhiza. The sequence goes on from CM046536.1 coordinate 2,312,687, forward strand.
ATATAATTTTTTTCTGACCACTATAGCTTGAAGTATTTATTTGGAAAATAATGTCTCAAAAATGATTTATAATAACTTTAAAATTTGATATAAGGTTGGAGTAAAGAATTCAAAAATGAATACATTCTCATGTAGATCATTAGTCAAAGAGCTCTAGGTAATGGCCCACTTTTTTCTTTCCAATAGTCTTCTCTTTCACAAGGTTCACATGGCATTATCAGCCACCTCCTCTCTCATGATCATACTAATAAAAATAATCACAATAGTGTCATTAGGGGTTATTCAGGGTATCTTTAAATATATAACTAGATTTCTTGAGACTTTTATTAACAAGGAATGAAGCAGACCATCTATAAATTTGTGATAGAATGCTTACTATGCATACACTATGAAGAAAAATCACTCTCCCATGCTAGCCTCCAACTATTGTTAGTACCAAAGTGTGGGATAACCTTACCATGGACTTTATAGAAGATATGTCATCTTCTCACAATAAGAGATCCATTATAATAGTGGTTTCCAAGTCAACTAAGTATGAGTACTTTGTGCCACTATCATCTATACTTGACCCATGATATTGTTGAGTTACTTACTCAAGAGATCATCAAGTTTTATGGCATATCACACTCCACCATACATGACCATAACCAAATCTTCCTCAGCCACTTTAAATAGAAATCAATTGTCAATAGGGCACCAACTCAGAGCAATATTTTACTCATAAATGAAAGGTCAATTGGAAATAGTCAATTGATGCATAGAGACCTTTCTTGGATGCTTCTCCTTAGAGAAACTGCATCATTGAAGTAAAAAACTCTCGTGGATTGAATTGTGGTACAACTCCACCTTCTATTATTCACTTCAAATAATCCCCTTTGGAATTTTATATGACATAGAGTCACTCTAATTATTTAATAAAGATTACTATACATAAGTCACCAATCATTATTGATCTCCTCAAAATGTGATGATATGTTTCACACCATCAAGTCTAACCTTATTAGAATCATGCCCATTGAAGCAACTAATTACCTATCAACATCAAAATGTCAAGTTCACAATGAATAATCTCATTTATTTGAAACTTTGATCATATCAAATGATGACCTTAGCAATAATGAGGAATGAAAAACTCACCCTAGGATTCTTTATCCCCTTCAAAATCTTGGAGTGCATGGCATAATGATTGCAACTCTCATCAACTACTCAGATTCACCTTATCTATCATGTGTCACATCTCAAACATACCCTTGATCTACAATATCATGGTCAACTACTCATGACAATCTTAAACAGTAGCCTCAATTGGGTGGTGCAGCCAATCAAAGCCCTCAATATTAGATAATTATTGCAATGGCCTGAGGTACAAGATAATGTAGGGCCCATTGATGACATTGGGCCCATGGGCCAAACATACTTTTATAAGAGAAAAAGAAGGTACCCTTGCATTGTGGACCCTTGGGCCATTGATGTCCCAAAAAGGGGGGGGAAACCTAGACTATTAATAGTGACTAGCAGAGGAAGAAGGGTTTAATATTTTATTTTGACTATAACAAGGGAAGAGCCATGAGGGCTGTTGGGACCACTTCGAGCCAGAATGGGGTCCATAGAAGTTCATTTTATCTAGTTGATCTTGTTTCCTTCATTCCTTATTTTCTAATGTAATGCTCCCATAGGAACACAAAAACTTTTCTAGTAGATGTGAGAGCCAACAGTATTTTTTTCACTATTTATGAATATACTTATAAAATGTACCACTAATAAAGGAATATGATTTTATGTTATTATTTTGGTAATAAAAAATTACATTCTAAGAAAAAAAATGATATAATGCTATGTTCATGGGAAAATATAAACTCAAATAATCTCAAAAACTGTATAGAAGAAATAATAAAACCTAGTAATATATACATCTGTATTCTTACTCGGTAAGAGCCCATAGCCCAGATTCCACTTCCTAAAGATGGGCATGTAATTTGTTTCTCCGAATTGACCGACCCATTAAGGCTAGATCATCAGCCCATTTACTTTACCGACGGGACAGGTAGATTATGGGAGAGAGAGCGAGAGAGAGAGAGAGAGAGAGAGAGAGAGAGAGCACCGGAGCCTGCTATTCTCGGGTTAGAGCCGTGTTCATCCGAGAAGACACATGGCATTCTGCTCCTATTTATAGCTGTAATAAGCTAAATAATATTATCGTGAGGTTTTTTAAAAAATAATCAACGATAACGACGGGCGCTCGCTGGAAACCCACCTCCTCCGACTCCGGCGACCCTTTCAATCCCCCGCTCTTCCCCCAACAACGGCGCTCCCG
>CM046536.1:2320000-2365000 GCA_024713555.1 Spirodela polyrhiza
GACAGATGTAGCAACAAGCTCGAAGAATGTTAGGTGTTGAGTGAACAGATGTTTTTTCCTTGGCTGCGCGTTTTTTAGGGAAGCGACTGGCGAGAGTGTGACCATAGATGTTATGGGGTAATTATCAAAAAAATGGCGTGGTTGATGGTGTGCGGTAAACATGTGATGTGAGATTTTGAAATTTTCTTTCAGAAACGATTGACCAGACCATAGGGCACGATATGAATTAGTTTTATGAAAATTTAAGATCTCTAAAGCCTCGATTCACGCATCAGTATTAATTTGAGCAGCCTGCACATAGCCATAGTGCAGTAGGCCTGGAAAATTTTCAGCTGGTATTGAAAGATGAGGCATTGTTTACACAGTTATTGTCTTCAAGGTCAAGGGAAAATAAAGTGGGAACATAATCTTCTTTCTGTTATTTTTTATGCATAGCACATGGGACTCTAATTCTGTCCGGAATTTATAGCATTACTGAAATTTCCAGCCGTTGTCTTAAAGCCCATTGTTTTACTGAGTATCTTGGGATCACTGGTTGAAGATAGAAGTAGATTTTATGGTTATCAGCTATTTTCAAACCTATAATGCATTATTGATGGACTTTTTTTTTCCCTCTACAATGGGATGAATGAGAAAATGTTGAGGCACTCTCATGGGAATAATATATTGTGGTTAATATTCAGTTAGATGGCTGGCAATTTGGTACGTTAATTATTTTTTAAAGATGAGGTATACATGTTAAATCCATGATGAATGAAAGACCTCAATTAATCCGTCTTCCAATGATAGCCAGATATGCTCTTTCCCTCTTTGTAGCTTTTCTACTCTTTACCGTCTAAAATGACCTTCCATATGAAATGGTTAGATGAGATTCACACGCAAGGTTAAAATAGCTACCTGTGATAGGCCCTCCACTTGTGAGATTGTGGAAGGTTTTTAATAGTTTGTGGGCCGCCTCAACCTTAAAATCGGCGAGCAGTTGCTACAAATTGTGATCTCTGATTGCATGCCTCTGGGAAGAATGAGCCAGTGAATCATAGACAATGGAACCATCATTTTGAACCCAAGAGAATCTGTTCTACAACGAATGGAAACTGCTACTGCTGCTCACGTCTCTCCCTCTACTCCCTCCCTCTCCCTGTCTATCTACATATGTTATATATGCATTGGAACTGGGATTTTCTATGACCCATATCAGCTTTTTATGATTTTCTTTGCAGTATCAAGTGAATGACAATGTTACATTGTGGGTAAACAAGGTTGGGCCCGACTATAACCGTCAGGAAACTTATAACTATTATAGCCTTCCTTTCTGCCAGCCTGGTGAGAACCCAGCTCATAAGTGGTCTGGGCTTGGAGAGGTACTTGGCGGAAATGAGCTCATTGATAGCCAGATTAAAATAAATTATCGAAGTACGTACCACTCTATCGTGTATTTTTAATTATTATCCTCAGTGAATTGATTATATTATACCAAGAATAAATTTTGGAATCCAGTATTGGAGATCTATATTTCTTTTTTTGATTATCTATCAATATGCTTGGTAGGAAATGTTGAGAAGGTTTCCACTTGCACCATTGAACTTGATGCTGCAAAGGTGAAGCAGTTTGAGGATGCAATCGATAACTTGTATTGGCTGGAATTATTCATGGGTATGCTGTTAACTTGCCCAATCCTTTGCTTTCTTACCTCCCTGAGCCTCAACCTGTATAACATTTTTCATTGCTCCATCTTTTTTTTTCCTTTTTGTCACATGCGTCATTCTCCTTAATCAGACGACTTGCCTTTACAGGGTATGGGCTCTTTCTCCTTTTTCATTGCGAGCATATGCCTTTTTTCATATTTTCCTTCATTTCATTGTGATCTTATACTTTGTAAAGTTGTGGTCAGGCTATGTTGGGGAAGTTCGTACTAACAAAAAAAATGAAGAAAAATATTACCTTTTCACTCACAAGGATATCACCATCAAATACAATGGTGATCAGGTTTGTGGTCTACTGTGTTGGCACATATGCCACACTCTATTAATCATACATTACTTTCCGATTTATTTTATTTTTTTTAATTTTCAGATCATTCATGTAAACCTCACTCAAGGGGGTGCTAAACCCTTGGAAGTTGGGAAAGCATTGGATATGACGTACTCCGTCAAGTGGATCGAGACAGATATTCCATTTGCAAAGCGTTTTGATGTTTACCTGGACTATCCTTTCTTTGAGCATCAGGTAGCCGTCTTGTTCATCGTAAATTATATAAATAACCCTACTGATTTATGTAATTTCATTCTTATTTCTCATCCCTCTCTGCTCGACGCGAACATTTCTCGGCGCAGATCCACTGGTTCTCGATCTTCAATTCGTTTATGATGGTCATCTTCCTCACCGGCTTGGTATCGATGATATTGATGCGAACTCTGAGGAATGACTATGCAAAGTACGCTCGTGAAGAAGAAGATGATCCTGAGACTCTCGTAATTAACCATGCCCACTGACCATCCCATGCTTCGCCGTCTCTTTGCTAGCTTTATTTAGCATGCTTTTTGATGCCCAGATCGCCATATCCCCGCTATGTTGTGAAAAATGTTTGCCATTTTTGGATGAACATGTCATCTGTCTAGGAAAGGGACGGCACTGACGAATCTGGATGGAAGCTTGTGCACGGAGACGTCTTTCGAGCTCCATTCGGTCTGGCTCTTCTTTCAGCTCTCGTCGGTACAGGCGCCCAGCTTGCTCTGCTCCTTCTGCTCGTCATTCTGCTGGCCATCGTCAGAGCCTTGTATATTGGGTAAGTTACCAAATGGCTTCCATATTTTCAGAACTCGTCTCTGACCTTCTCTTTTACTTGTTTTCCATTACTATTTCATGACCCTGCTGATTATCCATCAGACCGCTGTGGTTCTGAGGATATATCTATATATAGATATATGCATGTTCTATTTTTGGTTGGGGAAATGGGAGGGTGCAGCCATTATCAGGGACTGTTTGCTCTAGGGTTGAGGGACGGCAGAGGGCAGGGAAGAGAGAGAAGGGTGATGGACCTCTGGGATCTGGATGGGACGTTTTCAGAGCTCAGAAGCAGCCTGGATGAGCACTGGGACGGGCCTCCCAGGCCTCTGCTGTTCATTGCCCTGAAGGAGATGATCTGATCCAAAAATAGCAAGATTGACTTTTGAGGGGCGGCATGGATAATTCGGTGGTCACTTTATGGTTTGACTTTGAAAAGACGAAGCCTTGGAGAGTCACTGCATGCATCCATGGCCTTACATTTTTTTTTAATAATTTCTTCTTGTCCAGACGTGGAGCAATCGTCACGACCTTCATCGTGTGCTATGCGCTGACTTCGTTCAGCTCGGGCTACGTCAGCGGTGGGTTCTACTCGCGCAGTGGTGGTACGGACCCTTAGCACGAGGCTTTACTATTTTTAGTCTTCCTCGGCGCTGAGAATCACCGAAGGCCCTTGCTATATACGGAATTTTTTCCAGGAAAGAGCTGGATAAAGACGATGATCCTGGCGGCGTCGCTCTTCCCGTTCTCGTGCTTCGGCATCGGGCTCGTCCTGAACACAGTGGCCATGCTGTACGGGTCCCTGGCGGCCATCCCGTTTGGGACGATGGTGGTGGTGCTCGTGATCTGGGCGTTCGTATCGCTCCCCCTGGCGCTCCTCGGCACCGCTGTGGGGAGGAACTGGGGCGGCGCCGCCGGCAACCCGTGCCGCGTGAGGGCCATCCCCCGCCCCATCCCGTGGAAGAGATGGTACCTGACGCCGCCCGTCATCTCCCTCGTGGGGGGCCTCCTCCCCTTCGGCAGCATCTTCATCGAGATGTACTTCGTCTTCACTTCCTTCTGGAGCGACAAGGTACCGGGCCTCTTGAGCACATTAGGGTCTAAAAAATTGCCTTTTTTAGGAAGATTTCGCCCATATGACACAGCATGCATTGGGCTCTAAGATGGACGGCCTTCTTTATTACTATTTTTGGTATGTTACGCGTTTGGGTTCGTGCCCTGGGCGGATATCAGGCCTCTTGAGCACATTGGGGCCTAAAAAATTGCTTTTTTTAGGAAGATCTCGTCCATATTACACAGCATGCATTGGGCTCTAAGATGGGTGGGCTTTTTTTTATTACTATTTCAGGTATACTACGTGTATGGGTTCATGCTGTTGGCGTTCCTGATTCTCGTGATTGTGACCATCTGCGTGACCATTGTGGGGACCTACTTCCTGCTGAATGCCGAGAACTACCACTGGCAGTGGACCTCCTTCTTCTCTGCGGCCTCCACGTCGGCGTATGTTTTCCTCTACGCCGTCTACTACTACCACACGAAGACCAGGATGTCGGGCCTCTTCCAGATCAGCTTCTATTTTGGGTACACTTTGATGTTCTGCCTGGGCCTCGGAATCCTTTGTGGTAAGGTCTTTTTTTTTTTTTTTTTTTTTTGAAGCTGCTCTGCTCTGCCTATTAATTTTTTTTTTTCATGGTTCTTCCACTTGATTTTTATGGCATTCTGAGGTTGCATTCCTACGTTCTGCTGGTTGACTTTTTCCCTGCTCCAAAAGTAGTTTGCATGATGTTCCTATCTTGCAGGCTAGGGTCTACCCGTAAGCTCTTTCCATGTATTTCTAAATTTTTCCCGTTGACTTTTAAGTCCTTGGGATTTCAAAAATAGGTAGTATCCCTAACTTTAATTTTCAAATTAAAGTTCCAAAGCTCGTCGCTTTAGCTTAAAATTCCAAAACTCGTCGCTTTAATTTTTTTATGAATTTCGTTGGCTTTATCCCTAACTTTGGTCCATTTTTATGCGTGGACGGTGACGTGTTTACTCATGTGTTGCTCACGCTCAGGTGCCATGGGCTACTTGGGCTCGTCCCTCTTTGTGCGGAGGATCTACAGTAACATCAAGTGCGACTGAGAGAGCTTGTCATATCTTCGCTCTCTCTCTCTCTCTCTCTCTCTCTCTCTCTCTAACTCACTCACTCACTCACTCACTCCTCACCCACTCACTCTCTCACTAGATGATGATATCCGGATATGTATAAATTAATATATACTTCTCGTGAAACTATGTCATCATGCTCTCTCTCTCTCTCTCTACAGGACGACACTTCTTAACCGGAAACATACGGACAGGGTGCATGAAATACCACGGCTATGGAAGTTATTTCCATTTCTGGAAAACTAGAAATTGACCGCACTATCAAAAGGGCCAAGTTGGCCGATGCATTTTCTATCTTTATTAAATCATAAATACAACATTCTAAAGTCTTAATTTCCTAATAAAAATACGAATTATAGACCAGGCGTTTGTGTTTAAATTTTGAATATATTACTTTAGCACTTGTAAGAAAAAAAAAGACCGAATAAGATTATATTTTAATCTTTAATTCTCCCATTCCGCATAAAAAATGCCGGAACTCCAAATTAAAATAATTTCAATATTATTCCGATTTTCTTCTGGTCTGCTTAATTCCGACTCATTTGGTTCAAGTCAGGTCCCGCGTCCTAAATTGGCTCAAATTAGTATATAAATAATAAAATTATTTTCAAGGTGATAAATGGGCCGAGTCAGCTCGGTTGGTTCTAGTCAGGTCACAGTCCTAAATTTCCTTTAAATCATTATATAAATAATAAGATTATTTTCAAGGGGATAAATGGGCTCTTTTCTGGGTGGTAATGGGCCTGTACGGGTCCAGGGGCTAGAACCAACTGAACCACGGGCCGGGCTGCCGATCACATGTAATGGGCCGAGTCAGCTGTGTCGGTCCTAGTCAGGCCCGAGTCATAAATTACCTTAAAATTATTATATAAATAATATAATTATTTTAAATGGGATAAACCCGAAGGAATATATTATCAGATGTGAGAACTGAATGGAGTGGAGTTGGCTGGACCTTCTATTGTTTTTTAATGGGATTAACCCATCTATGGGATTTATTGGGCCGATCAACCATGTTGGGCCTGGCCCAGGTTTCCCCGAGATTATCCGTAATGGGCTGAAATCAACGGATCGGCGGCCCGGCCTGTGGCCTTCCGTCCAAGTCAGCGTGGAAGCGAATAAACCTCCCATCTGTCAGGCTCTCTCCGACGCGCACCACCCCAATGCGGTTCGATACGGAGGAAGCGAAGACGACTCGACAGCGCAAGAGGCTCGCCAGTCTGTCTCTTTCGCTTCGGCTATATGAACCCCCCGCCGATTGACTCCCCCCTTCACCATCTTCTTTCTCCTCTCTCTCTCTCTCGCTCTACTCTCTCTCTACTGTCTCTCTCTGCCTTTCTATTCTCTTTCTCTCTGTGTCTGTCTCTCCGTTTCTCTCTCTGGGGGGCAGGGTTTTGGTTTTCCTGGATGGCGGAGGAGGGAAGGGAGCCGGAATACGAGGCCCCTGCGGCAGCCGCCGCAGCGGCGGCGGAGGGTGGCGGCGATGGGGAGGGGAAGGAAGTGGGGACAGAGGCCGGGGGAGTGAAGGAGGGGAGGAGGAAGAGAGGGTCGGGGATCCCCCTGGCCGCCTACTTCAAGGAGGAGAGCAATGTGGTGGCTGACCTGGAAGACTCCCAGAAGATGGCCCTTGACGAGCTGAAGCAGCTCCTCCGCGTTGCCCTCGCCGGCGGCGGGTTCGCCCATGCTCCGCCGCCGCCGCCGGTCGTCGAGGAAGAGAAGAAGTTTGCCGAGAAGGCCGAGGAGTCTCCTCCCTCTGCGAAGGATGATGAGCCTCCCCCCGCCGCCTCTGAGAAGGCCGAGGAGCCTCCTCCCGCGACCACTGAGAAGGTCGATGAGCCTCCTCCCGCTGCCTCTGAGAAAGCTGGGAGCCTGCTGCCGGTGACTCAAAGGTCGACGAGGACGCTGCCGATGAGGTCAAGACTGTTGTCAGGGAAGAAGAGGAGATGCCTGAAGAACCGCCGAAGCTGGAGGACGACTCCGCTGGAGCGGAGAAGGAGCTTGTTGCCGCTGTCACTGTGGCGGAGGAGAAGACTGGCGGGGTGGACGAAGACGGGGTTAGGGCAGTTGATGTCGCGGAAGAAGCTCTGGCCCCTGCTGCCTCTGCTGACGCACCTGCGCCGGTAGCGGATGAGGTCCCACCTCCCGTCCCTGTGGAGGAGGTCTTCCTGTGGGGGGTGCCGCTGTTAGGTGACGAGAGGAGCGACACCATCCTGCTCAAGTTCCTCCGCGCCAGGGACTTCAAGGTGAAAGACGCCCTGGAGATGCTCAAGAACACGGTGATCTGGAGGAAGGAATTTGGAATCGAAGGGCTTCTGGAGGAGGACCTCGGCATGCCGGAGCTGGAGAAGGTGGTGTTCATGCAGGGGCACGACAAGGAGGGCCACCCCGTCTGCTACAACGTGTACGGGGAGTTCCAGGGCAAGGATCTGTACCACAAGGTCTTCACGGACGACGAGAAGAGGAAGAGGTTCCTCCGGTGGAGGATCCAGTTCTTGGAGAAGGGGATCCGGCGGCATCTGGACTTCAGCCCCCGGGGCATCTGCTCCATGGTTCAAGTCACCGATCTGAAAAACTCTCCGGGACTGGGCAAGTGGGAGCTCCGGCAGGCCACCAAGCAGGCCCTCGCCCTCCTCCAGGACAACTACCCCGAGTTTGTCGCCAAGAAGGTGTAGAACATCTGCTCTTATCCCTGAGATTTCCTTCTTCTTCTGCTGCTGCTGCTGCTGCTTCGTTGGATCCTTGTCTGGAAGTATATCTGTCATTATTGTGCTGTATCGTTTGTCTAGGTGTTCATCAATGTGCCGTGGTGGTATCTGGCCTTCAACCGGATGATCAACCCCTTCTTCACGCAGAGGACAAAGAGCAAGTTCGTCTTCGCGGGGCCGTCCAAATCTTCTGAAGCCCTTTTCGAGTCAGCAATCTTCCTGTCGTTCTTTCGATTTCTTCTCAGCAACTCTGATCTCTCTCCCTTCTGTTCGGCCTCTTTCGATGGAGCTTTTAGGCACATGACGATCTGGTGTTTCTCAGATTCATAGCTCCCGAGCAAGTCCCCGTCCAGTATGGAGGTCTCAGCAAGGAGAACGACGTAGATTTCTGCACCTCCGACGCTGCCACCGAGGTCTCCATCAAGCCTTCAACCAAGCACACCATCGACATTCCTGCATCTGAGGTGCGTCGTCTGCTTTCTACGACAAAATCTCCGTCGTCTGCTTTCTCAGATTCTTATCCTCTTTGAATCGGGTTGCGATCGAAAACAGGCCTGCGTACTCGTTTGGGAGCTTCGGGTCCTTGGTTGGGATGTGAGCTGCGGGGCGGAGTTCGTGCCGAGCGCGGACGATGGATACACCGTCATCGTGCAGAAGACCAGGAGATACAACTCCGCGGACGAACCTGTCTTGAAGAACAGCTACAGAGTCGAGGAGCCGGGGAAGATCGTCCTCACCATCGACAACTCCACCTCCAAGAAGAAGAAGCTCATCTACCGATCCAAGGCCAAGAATGTCCCCGATGCCTTGTGAGCCTCGAATCCACAAGACATTCGACAGGAATCCACTGGAAACCTGATCCAGATCGGCGAGACGGCGGTCTCCCGAAGCTCTCTTGATAACACAAGCGACACTCGGGGATTCGAGGTCCGGATGGTGGTGGATCGGATGAGACGATTCCTCTGCTGCTCGCCATTTCCCTGTAAATCGAATCCTCTGCGTCTCCCTCTGCAACCTGCCATCTCTCCTCTCTCTCTCTCTCTCTCTCGCTGTTCTTTCCTGGGAACCAGTAACTGATTCGTCCCCTTCTTCCCTCCACGATCGATGATTTTACGCATTTCACCTTCGCAAGCCCTCTTTTTGCTTACATGCCCTCTGAATTTTTAATTCTGCCCTCCGGCTAGCCGTCCGAGAAAAGCTCAGCCTTTAGGCCAGGGTGGCCGCTTTAGTAGATCTGCTTTCCGGCAGCCCAGAACGCCTTTATTCCCTTATTAATTAATAAAAATTATTAAACTTTAATTAATATTTTTTGTATAATTTTGGCGGAATATTTAAATTGATTCGATGGTTCTAATGGGGTTTCCGGGCATCGATTGCCACGTGGTCGCTTCTCCGCCTTCCACGTTCCAATGGAGACAAGCACCGCCTCCACGTCCAGAGGAGATTTTGTCGGCAGATATTAATGGAATTTGGGTCGGATCCAGCCCGTGGCTCTGTCAGGAGAGAGAGAGAGAGAGAGAGAGAGAGAGAGAGAGAGAGAGAGAGATTTGAACAGGTTAACCGAACGAATTAAATAATATGTAAATTTATAAATAAATGTTTTGGTATATAGTTTATATGATAAAGAAAGTTGGTATTAAATGTCCATTCGTAATGTAAAGTGAGCTTAATGAGGGTATAAGCACAATAAAATATATGTAGATGTCTTTTATAAAATTTTAAAGTATATTTTGGCGCGAAAATCGGGAAACGGATCCCACGTCCGTCAGTCAACGCTCTGCGCGATTTACGACACCGGCCGCTGGAATCAGGTGAGAAATCTGGCCGTAAAATTGTAGAAGCCCAGCTGCTCATTTAATCTTGGCCCTTCAACTCGTGGATCCAGCCGGTGGACGTAGGTGCAAAAGCACAAGCCAACCTGGACCGAGGCGTGGCCCCACCGTGTGACAACCGGGGCTTTGGCGGTTCGTGCCTGGCGTATGGTCCGGGCGCACAACGCCTCTCACCACCGCCAAAGCAAGATGACGGCATCTGCAACTGGCGCAGTGAACCACGGTGCAGAGATTCTCGGCCGCAGATGAGAAACGGAGATTTCCCATAAAAAGGCCGCCGCGTCCGAAAGACCAGAAGACGACAGAATCCCTACGTCCTCGGCTGGCTTCGAACTGTGCCTCCTCTCTCTCTCTCTCTCTCTCTCTCTCACATCGTCCAGCAGGACCTTGGGTGGCTTCATGGTGACCTCCGAGCTCCAAGCTTTTGAAATTCGAGCTCTACAGTGTTCCAAAGGGCCTCTCTCTCTCTCTTCTGTCTTTCTCTCCCGTTCTTCTTTTTTTCTTTTCTCTTTTTCTGGACTTCGTTCACATCATGTGAGGCGAGGGCTGTGGGATTTGAGTTGAGTGGTGTCTACGTATCCGTTGACGACTCGAGGCGCGTTGGAGATTTCTGCGGAGGTTGATGAGATATCTGGTGTCCTTGCCTCTGACTGATAGCTCGGTTCGTACTTGAATTGGATATCTCCTCGGCTATATTTGTGTTCTACTCTTCATCTGTCGGATTTTTCGCGCATGTCTGCTTTAGGTTGGGGTGAATTCTCTTTGCTGCTCCAATTGCTGATGTATGGTTGGCTTGGATTGCTTTTTCTTCTCAAACTAGGAACTCTTTACACATCCATGATCGGCTTTGTCACCCGTAGATTTTTTATGCGACTTTCTTCACCTTAAGATCGAGTGTTTAGTTTCCATTGTCTCATTAGGATTCGGTTTATCATTCTTGCTCTAATATGTATTTGTATCAATTATGATGGCGATGATGTCAGTGCAATTAACGACGCCGATTTTGTTCTGCAGCTCTGATGCATTCGTGGGGTTACGATCGGATGATTTTCACTCGTTCGATTTCGATTTCTCATCGGAGTCGAACGCATGTCCCAGAAACGTGGTCAGAATTCTTAATTGGAGTGTCCGGATTAATTGAATGAAGGTTCTTCTTCAGCATCTGAGCACAATGCATTACGACTGTGGTTTGGAGCGAACAAGTCTTGACCATGGATGTGAACCGGGTACTTTTTCTCGTCCCTTCTTCGAGGAATTGGAGGAGAAGGACGACTGTGGCCATGAGGAGGCCTACTCTGTTAATATTGAAGACTTTGAAGAATCTCTTAGAATGGATGGTTCTAGTGCCTATTCAACTCCGATTCTCAGTCCTGCATCGTCCTTGACGAGCTTCAAGAGCTGTTTCTCAACTTTCGGTACCTACCTTCTCAGTGACATCTCGTTTAATGGTACTAAATATGAACTGCCTTTAACATTCTTGTTTCAATTTTTCTTCAGACGATTTCGAGGCAGATGTGGACTCATCTTCTAGGTGAGAAAATCCTTTATATTATTATTATTATTTAATGGACTGAATCCTATTTACTTGATGCTGCACCGAAGACATGCCTCTTGTAATATAGTGCCTGCATTTTTTTTGTTTTTATGATTTAAACTTCGTAAGCTATCATGACGATAGAAAAAGAATTAAAATGACTCATTTTCTTCCTTATTTGCCGAATTTGATAAGATGCATGTGTGTGTGTTGGTCAATCTGTTTTCACGTTAGAGTTACTCGTCAACATTCTGTAATCAGGGAGGAAGATGAACATCTGAGCTTGTGTAAACAGCATCACAACCTTGAAGTTTTGCAAGGCTCACAGTCTGAAGATGATGATATTTCACCAGAACATGTTGACATTGAGATCGAATGTTTTGATTCCAAGAATAATAGGGATGACTTTAACGACTCTATTCAACCTACTTCAGACATTTGGCACAATCATATGAACAGTAACGCTGAGGAGTTGTCTGGCGATCCCGCATCAGCAGATCCCCCACATACAACGCCGGCAGATGATGTAGATCAAGAACAGAATGCAATGGACATCAATAGTCGGTTACTTTTGGAGAACATAGAAACAGATCCTCTTATCTGGTTGCCTCCTGATCCAGGGAGCACAGAAGAGCTAGAGTGCGCCGTGGCTACAATTGACGATATTAAATGGAGTCAGACGAGTTTCCAAAGCCGATACGATGAAGAAAACGGAAAGAGGGATCATCATAAACAAGAACGGCATGATGAAATGGTGGAGGTAATGAAAGGTCGGTTCAAGTTCCTCGTTAGGCAATTCTTGTCAGCAGAGGGCATTTCGGTTTCCATGGAAGAGTCTGGTGACAGTTGGCTGGACATTGCTTCTTCCTTGTCATGGGAAGCTGCGCTGCTTGTCCAGCCGAATACTAATGATGGGAATCCTATGGATCCTGGGTTATATGTGAAAATTAAATGTGTGGCTTGTGGTTCTCCCAGTCAAAGGTAATCAAACGAATGCCATTATCTTCTAATCAGCTTACCCATTAAGTAGTACTTATATTTTTTGACGTCGTGTGGTAAGAATTTTCTTACATAAATATTTTGTGGGCCATACAGTCAACTGATAAAAGGCCTGGTCTTCAAGAAGAACACTGCACATAGGCACATGCCGTCAAGATGCAGAAATGCCAGATTGCTACTCGTTCAGGGCATTCTTGGGCAGAAGGCAGTTGGTTTGTCATCGTTTGACTCCATGGAACAGGTGGGTACGCACTAAATGTGCCTGAATTTTACGAACTAAATGTGTAAATTTTCTCACCTGAAATTTTGGTACTGAAAACAGGAAATGGACTATTTAAAGGCTACCATTGACATGATAGATGCATGCCATCCAGATGTGGTTTTGGTAGAGAAAACGGTGTCTCGTGATATACAAGAGTTTCTTCTGGAAAAAGGAATTTCTTTGGTCTATGATATGAAGCTTCACCGCTTAAAGAGAATTTCTCTATGTACTGGTTCTCCGATTATCTCTTCCGTTGACATTCCAATCAGTCCAGATCTAAAGCAATGCGATCATTTCCATATTGAAAAGTTTTTTGAGGAGCATATATGTTGTGGTGAAGGCGGAAAGAGGCAAAATAAGACTCTGATGTTCTTTGAGGGCTGTCCAAAGCCTCTCGGATGCACGGTAAGCGATCCCTCCATTTTTCATTCATAGCAGTTCACTTAACGAATTATATTTTATATCCTGCGCAGATCCATAGAAAGGGATTCCGAGTTAGGATCTTTCGATATTTTCAGAAGAACTACTATTTAGAGAAAACAGTACAATGATAGTTGTAAATTGTGTTTTGGTTTGCCCGGGGGGGGGAATAAGTTTATTGTCTATTTTTGGCCTGTAGTACGGTCAGTCGGTGATAGGCCTGAGGTAAGCCCCCACCAGTGCTGGGATGGGGTGCGAAGGTATGGATAGCTGAAACGATTAGATGCCTTGGTAGTCCATGCCGTCAGCGAAGTGTTAGACCTTGGTTCACACTG
Organism: Spirodela polyrhiza; assembly: GCA_024713555.1. Taxonomy (NCBI): domain Eukaryota; kingdom Viridiplantae; phylum Streptophyta; class Magnoliopsida; order Alismatales; family Araceae; genus Spirodela; species Spirodela polyrhiza. Next base: position 2,333,020 of record CM046536.1, read on the forward strand.
ATCAGGGGGCCCATTTAGCGGATATGGGATAACTAAATCCCAGAAAGTGAAATAAGAGTAAATAGATTGAAAAAGTCAACAATAGATAAACACCGGTTTCAATTTTTCATCCATAAAATACATTTTTAACTTCTTTTTGCTGTACATGTTTTGGGCGTTCAGCTACTTTAAAAATATTGTGGATTATCCTCCATGAAATAATCTCACACTTTAATCAAATGTGGTCTCTTTAAACACCTTTATTTTCATACCTTCTTAGCTGAAAAAAATTATTCCTTCAGTTCTGTTCTTCGTTTTGTGATGCTGACAAGGTTAATACACTAAAGTTCATTTGGTTAACTATCCATCGATTATCTTTCGCAAAAAAACTGGACCAAATTGAATCTTTTTACCATCATGGATGCAAGCCACTGTTGGTCCGCATAACAATTAATTTCCATAAGCTGGAGTAACTACATTTTGATTATTCTCTCTTTTGATGATCTTCATAGCCGTCATATATTATATGATTGTTCTTGAATTTTGGAACTTGTTTGAACTTCCACTGAAGAAAAGCTCCAAAACTATATACGTTCTGTTTGTACGCAACGGCAGAGCCCCTTGTCATATCACTTTGATACAATTACATCAGATTACTTCCACTCAACTCTATTTTAAAGTAGGATAAAATTATTTCTTATTGCAGATTCTGCTAAAGGGTGATCACAGCGACAAATTGAAGAGGGTGAAACGCGTAATACAGTCTGCAGTTTCTGCTGCATATCATTTAATTCTCGAAACCTCATTTTTAGCGGATCAAAGGGAAATTTTCTCAGACATTCACAAAATTAATCATCCCTTATCAGATGATGGTCTCCCTGCCGTTAAATGTAATGCTACCTCGGACAGATCTTCAACTTGTCCACCCGCATATGATATGGACATCTCCATCGCCGACGATATTCATCGGAATTCTCGCAAAGAAGAACATTTCAACAGAGATACAGCGACGAGAGGAGAAATTCGAGTGGGAGATATTTCTGAACCCAGCCCTGGTATTTCTTCCCGTGAAAATTGCCCTGCACCAAGAGGCTTGCATGATGAGGCCCCTGACCGTGGACACTTTGACCAAGTGTCAACCTTCAACGGTCAAAGTAACGTTGAAATCTGCGGATTGACCCAGTTTCCACAGAAGGGTTACGTTGACAATATTTCGGATAACCAAGGGATTTTGATTCTGCGCTCCAGGCAATGCGTGCCAAAAGGGATCATCTGTGAACGAAACCACCTTTCTCGCATTAAATACTACGGGAAATCTGATGCGTCTCTCGGGCAATTTCTTCAAGAAATCTTGCTGAACAAGGTGTCTGCCTAACCATCATTTTTCTTGTTGCCCATTGCCAGCAGAGTTATTATAATTCCCATTGCTGACAGGGGATCCATTGATGGCAGGAAAAAAGTTGCTCTGCGTGCAGTGAAACGCCACAAGCTCACTCTTACAGCTACACCCACCATAATGGGAATCTTACTGTCATGATCAAAAGGATTCCCCCAGAAAAGCGTCTGCCAGGTGAAGCGGAAGGGGAGATCTGGATGTGGGCCCGCTGTGCGACCCATGGGCAGGGACACGTCAGCCCTAGGCCGACGAGACGGGTGATGATGTCTAAAGCCGGTCGGGGTTTATCATTTGGTAAATTCCTGGAGCTCAGCTTTTCAGGCCGTTCTACATATGGGAAGACTTCTCGACGTGGGCATTTGCTGTACAGAGACTGGATTCTTTTCTTCGGGTATATGATGATTATTTGGCTCTCCCTTCTTCCTGATATTTTTTTCACTGCCAGATTTATTGATCCTTTGAGCACGAACAGATCGGGATCCTCCGTTGCGCTGTTCATCTACTCCTCCATCGATATCTACTCAGCCTGCCAGCCGCCGCCAGTTTTGGACTTCAGCAGCCGAACGGGACAAGACCCGCTAGACAGGGAAGCTAGAGATGTATGCAATCCGATTAAACACCATTCGTTTTTAAAAAATATATTTCAATCCTGTCGCTCTCAGTCTCTTTGGTTTTCCTTATCAAGATGCTTGAAAAGGCTGAGCAACTCTTTTCGGACGTCGCGAGCCTGATCGTGAAGGTCAAATCGCCGCCCACAAGGAATCATGGCCCAAGAATGGAATTCCACCAAGTTGAGAAGATGTGGAGAGATGAAAAGTCAGCGTTCGAGGTCAGTTTGGCGGCTCGGATTTTCATGACATCATTATATTCATATTTCTTCTTCGTTGGATGTCTGGCTCAGACGGTGCTATCCAGGTCTTCGCTGACGCTTTTTTCTTCTGCTCTAGGACTCCCTGGCGAAGATCATAAACGGGGAGCAGGCGTTACAAAGCGGGCGCAGAATACAGGGCTTGCCTTTCCTGAATCAGGTGCTTCTCCTGGAGCTGTTCATATGGGACCGCCGGATCGGTTCCCTCTGCTCTGCCGAAGGCGAGCCCTTCCGAGCGCGAGAAGCCGGCGCCGACGGTCGTGGGATCATCGACGGTGAGGATTCGCAGAGACCCGATCCGGCGGCGGAGGTGACGTCTCCCGGCAGTGATGAAGATGACAGTCAACGATCGCTTCTCCCCGGGTTCTTGGAGGACGCCGGGCCTGCTGCAACTTGGTGGATCTGGAAGCCCTTCTCTGATATTCTCCGAGCGTATGAAGGCGATCTCTCAGGGGGCTCGCCGCAGAGGTTCGAGTTCATCCAGAGCTACGCCCCCCGGCATCTGCCGCCGGAGCACCGCCAGCTGGCCGACCGGTACAGGGAATGGATGCACTTCCCGGTGGGCGCGGACGGAGCCGTCGTCTCGGTCTGCGAGGAGGAGATCTCAAGCGTCATAGGGTTCGCCCTCGGCCTGGCTCATGAACAGCGGAATTCAGGAAGCTCACTCTCCAGAACCGAGCTGGGCTCGATCAGATCGCCGGAGAACGTCCAAGACATGGGAAATCATCAGGATCGTCCGCTCCCCCCCGACGGCGGCGCGCCGAACCAGGGGCTACGCACGGCGTTGAGCTGCCCATCTGCGCTGTCCGACGAGCTGCTGACCTCCGGCTCGCTCTTCGTTGACCACCTGCTGACCTCGGAGAACCTGCACCCGGAGACGCGGGTGCCCGTCGGGAGGGCCTCCGAGAGGAGCGGATTCGCCGTGGTCAGCCTGTATGCGGAGCAGTTCCGCGCCCTCCGGGGCCGCTTCTGCCTGTCCGAGGCGGCCTTCATCTCCTCCGTCGCGCGCTGCAGGAGGTGGAACGCGCAGGGCGGGAAGAGCAGGGCCCTGTTCGCCAAGTCCCTGGACGGCCGGCTGGTGATCAAGCAGGTCAGCCGGACCGAGCTTGATTCGTTCCTGCAGTTCGCCCCGGACTACTTCAAGTACCTCTCCTCCTCGCTGAGCTCCGGCAGCCAGACGTGCCTCGCGAAGATCCTGGGGATGTACCAGGTGGGCTGCTCCGCCCCCCCCGGGGCATTGACTTTTCGTTCCCATTCGTGGAAATAATCCCCGATTTCCTGTTCCACCGCAGGTCAAGCGAACCAAAAATGGGAAGGAGATGAAGGCCGACGTGGTGGTGGTCATGGAGAACCTCCTCCACGGCAGGAGCGTCTCCCGGGTGTACGATCTTAAAGGCGCCGTCTTTTCCCGCTATGTTCCCGACGGGGGCGACCCGGAGAGGGTCCTCTTGGACCAGAACTTCATGCAGGACATGGGGGCCCACCCGATCTACGTCAGCGTGAAGACCAAGCGCCTCCTCCAACGGGCCATCTGGAACGACACCTCCTTCCTCACTGTGAGTTGACCCCGCCCCGCCCCACCCCACCCCGGGTAGAGTTGATTCCCTGATTATTCGAGTCAACCGCCATTAAATGAGACGAGATAAATCGTCAAGCTATCGAATAATCGAAGCGGTGCAACGAATAACGAGAAATTACCCGGGTTGACTTTTGGCCCCATCTCCGCAGTCCATCGACGTCATGGACTACTCTCTGCTCATCGGGGTGGACCAGAGGCGGCGGGAGCTGGTGTTCGGAATCATCGACTACCTGAGGCAGTACACCTGGGACAAGAAGCTGGAGACGTGGGTGAAGGCCTCCTGGGTTCTTCCCAAGAACGAGCTGCCCACCGTCATCTCACCCAAGGAATACCGGAAGAGGTTCAGGAAGTTCATGTCTCAGTACTTCCTAACCATCCCAGATGGCTAGAGAGTCAACTCGCAGGTGCGCCCGCTCTCTGGTTCTTGCTCTCTGCAAAGCTCCTCCCTCCCTTCTTCCCCTTTTGTAATTAATCATATTGAATGAGCAAAAAAAATTATATATATAATACATTTCTCTTGGGTCCATGCCGAATTTAGTAATTTCTCCGGGAACTCATCACCCATTTTGGTTGCCAAATTGGTTCTACGCCCCTCCTGTTCATAATTTCTACATATATCTCCAATTGGTTGCATTTTCTTTATATATATATATCTATTAATTATTTCTCAGAGTTTTCTTAATGGGGTGCGGACCATATGATGAAGCCCCAGGTCCAGTGGGGTAAGATGGAGGAGTTGCCAAGTGGCAAGTGGACAAGTTGCCATTTGGCGGCGAATATAAGAAAATAAAATATGATAGCGGTATGCCTCACAATATAAAATATCGCAATAAAACCAACTTTATAAATTGATTATTAATTGGAGTATATTAAAACCCCGGAAATTATTTATTGGCTTATATTACGGGCTGGTCCCTGCTATCGGGCCTTAAAATTAAAGTCGACTTAAAGGCAGGCCCGATCAGGCTCACAAATCCCTCTGGCATTCGGGCCGGGCCTAAACTAAGATTCAGGTCTCGGCCCCCGGCCCAACCCTAGTTTCAAGGCAGATCGAGGGGACCCTCGTCGGGCCCCAGCTGGCCCACAAAATGTGGCCCGACCCGGCCCGAGACTAAGTTAAGCATACGATTCACCGGCCCGACTTTCAAAGGCCTGGGCCCGCCTGAATGGCCTTTATATTTTATTCAGTACAAGGGTATATACATTAAATAATTTTTTCAGTGGTATGGTGCCCTAAAATGGATTTCATCGGGTCTTTAAATAAAATTGACACTATGGCGTCATTCTCCGGGCCTCCTCGATCTTTCCACCGCAGGAGGCTAGGGTTGAACAGTTTGGCTCTTCGTGGTTCCCCTCTTCTATGGAAGTTGACCTCCGTTCCCCAGCCCCTTGCCATCCCCAATCCTCCTCCTCCGGAAGCTGCTGCCGCTGTTCCTGCTGCTGCAATCCCTGTCGTTGCCTGTAGGGCTTCGGAAGATTCCTGCGGTAGGGTTTCCTCGACTTGTAATTTTCGTCTCCCATGGATCTTACTTCCCCGCCGTCGAACCTCTCGTTGGGATTCCACACCCCCCCGGCTCCCCACGCTGCTCCGAGCCTCGATGATTCGATTTCTTCCGCGTGGATTCTACCTGCCGAGAAAGTTCCGTGCCATTCCGATCGGTCCCGCTGCAGCTGCTTGATCAACAGCCTGAAGACGTGAAGGAGAACTCGTCGGCAGCCGGGAGTGACGGGGACGGGTCGGAAGATGATCAGAGGGAGTTCAGCATCCTGGGTTATCCGATGTCCCTAAGAAAGCGGAAGGAAGGGGAATCTTCTTCTTCGTGCTCGTCTACATCTCTCCATCCTCAGAAGAAGGCATCGATTGAACCAGATCTTGATACACGGAGGGCCGCTGTTCGAGCTTGGGGAAATCAGAGCCTTGCTGCAGCTGATCCCGATATATTTGAGATCATGGAGAAGGAAAAACAGAGGCAGTTTAAGGGTATTGAGCTTATCGCCTCGGAGAATTTCGTTTGCAAGGCCGTTCTGGATGCACTTGGCAGCCATCTGACTAATAAATACTCTGAAGGGCTTCCTGGGGCACGTTATTACATCGGGAATCAGTACATCGATCAGATCGAGAGGCTGTGCTGGGAACGTGCCTTGGCGGCCTTTAGTCTTGACCCAGAATGCTGGGGCGTAAATGTGCAGCCATACTCTTGTACCTCCGCCAACTTTGCCGTTTATACCGCACTTTTACTACCCAAGGATCGTATTATGGGGTTGGATTCCCCTTCTGGTGGGCATGTGAGTCACGGGTACTACACACCCAGTGGAAAGAAGGTATCAGGGGCATCAATTTTTTTTGAGAGCTTGCCATACAAGGTGAACCCGCACACAGGGTATATCGACTACGAGAAGCTCGAGGAAAGGGCGTTGGATTATCGCCCCAAAATATTGATTTGTGGTGGCAGCTCCTATCCCAGGGAATGGGATTTTGCACGGTTCAGGCAAATTGCAGATAAGTGTGGGGCGGTGCTGATGTGTGACATGGCTCACATCAGTGGTCTTGTTGCTGCTAAGGTATTTAATTTCTCTTGGCAGATGTCTTTTTTTAGGTGCACCTTCGTGGTTTATTCTATTGATTCAACTTTTGGTATTGATATCTTAGTATGCAGGTTTACTGTTATGAGCATCCCCTTCTTCTTGAAGTAAAGTTGAATTTGTATCTTTGGTTAGGGGATTTAAACCAGCACTTTCATATTATAATATTTCGCACTAAAAAACGATCACAATAATTATTTGAGTCGCCATTACACTTTTCGAATGCAACTATTCTAAGAATATGTGATTCAAATTGCTATTCTATCACATAAATTCGTCAACCACGTTAATGAAATTCATTGATCATTCACGCTGCATGTTCAAGTCCTCCTCAAATTCATAGAGTTTTCATTGGTACCTGCTGACTAGTCAGATTGATGACGCAAGGCCTAAGTTGGAGAATGTGATCCACTGGAAACTCAGGAATGATTTGTTCTCTTCCCTTCATGTATGCTGAGTTGATAATAAATTTTTTCGTTTAAGATTGGGGGAGGGATGTTGTTGAAAATGAGGGAGATGTGTTCGTGCTCTAGTTGACCGTATCATTGATATCTTAGTTAATGGAGGCTTATAATCCTGGAAACATGCTTCCTTTCTTGTACCGTCTATGTGGGTTACTATAATTAGTTTTTTCTTCATAGAGGGTTGTACATTTTAACGTGTATTTTACTTTTTCAATCAATCAAGCCGTTAGTAGTTCTTCATGAAATCTAATGGCATAAATCTTCCTCTTTTTTCTAGAAGGAGATAATGAAGGAAAGGCGCAAAAAATTTTACATAACTTCAGATCGTGTTGTTGTTATTTGGCTTTGTTTTTTTCTTCTCTGTGATCAGTAGAAGTTTCTTGTTTTCTTCATATAACATATTATTATACAAGTGTATATTTGCGTTCTGAGCGTCTAGAAAAGTTTTAAAAACAATGTGCACAAGCCTACTGCATCAGTTGCGAGTGTAATTTTCTATCTCCAAGCCTTTACAACACCTTTGGATTTTTTTACAAGATGAGTCCAATGATATATTGGGGTCATGATGACCGAAAACAATTAAAATATTTTCGTACTAAATTTACAACCATATCCTCGAGTACTTGGTTCAGTACTTGGCCTTTTCTTTTCCCATCTTAGAAGTTAGGAGACCGCGGTCATGTTTCTCTATTATTTATCCTGCGGAAAGGGCGCAAAAGATGCAGTTATTGGAAGAAACATTCTCTCTTATCTATTCTTGCTTCTGTTTCCTCTATTAATTCCTTACATTACATTGATTCTAGTTTAGAAAGTTATTATATGAACTGCTTCTTGGTGTCACCCAGCAGTTTGCTTCCTTACCCCTCGCTTTTTTGATAATTATGGCATGAATGCGAGATAAATTAAACAGGTTCTTTGGGCAATTTAAAACAGGGCTTTAGGGTGGGAAGGGAATCGGTATGTTTTACATGTATGCCCTGTTTAGGGTCACCGTTGGTTGAGCATTGAGAAATGTTAACGTAGTACTTAATAACATCAGGGAATACGTCCTGGCCCAAAATTTTCCCTCCTCAGCATCATCTTAGATTGCTCAGAACAATTGAGTGGCCCGTTCTCTATCAAATATAATCTCATCTTGGATTAAGAATCCTTTGTACACATGATTCTTGCAGACTCGTCATAACTTTTTGTGGGATAATTCCTAATAGCCTTCATAAGAATGAAATGACGACTTTGGCTTATACCCCCGGCTGACATTGGATTATATTGGTCTTGCTCAGGGATCTTTCCGGATCATATTCCTCTTTCATTTCCCCACTATTTCTCGTATCCTTAATGAGGCGGCCTTTCACTTCTGTTGCCGCTCCAATACATTCTTATATCCCTGAATTTATTCCCTGAATTTATTTGTATTTCTCTGTCTAGAGGCTGACTTCTGAATACTGATTTATATTTTCTGACCATGGGATCCATGGCGTTGCGTTCTGCAGGAGTGCCTCAGTCCTTTCGATTACTGTGATATCGTCACCTCCACGACCCACAAAAGCCTTCGGGGCCCAAGGGGGGGCATAATTTTTTACAGAAAGGGCAGGAAGCAGAGGAAGCGGGGAATATCCCTTTGTCAGGCCGATGAGGGCGACCAGTACGACTTTGAGGACAGAATAAACTTTTCCGTCTTCCCTTCCATGCAAGGAGGGCCCCACAACAACCACATTGCAGCACTAGCCATATCCCTAAAGCAGGTAGCGACCCCCGAGTTCAAGGCCTACATCCAGCAGGTGAAGAGGAACGCTCAGGCGCTGGCATCTGCCCTGCTCAGAAGAAAATGCCGATTGGTCACTGGGGGCACAGATAACCACCTCGTGCTCTGGGACCTCAGAAACTTGGGCCTGACAGGTACTTCAACTCCCCCTCTTAGATTCTTTCCTTGATGTTCTCTCATCACCTACCCTTGTGATCATGATCTTTCCGGCACAGCTGTCTTCGTCTACGCTTTGATTGCTGGAAATCAGAACCAGACGGTTTCGGTTTTCATGGATTGAGGAGATTAGGAGATTAGGAGATTAGATTAACCACTGGCATAGCTGTCCTTGTTTACGTTTTAATTGCTGGAAATCAAAACCAGATGATTTCGGTTTTGATTGATTGAGGAGATTAGATTAACCACTGGCATAACTGTCCTTGTTTACGTTTTAATTGCTGGAAATCAAAACCAGATGATTTCGGTTTTGATGGATTGAGGAGATTAGATTAACCACTGGCATAACTGTCCTTGTTTACGTTTTAATTGCTGGAAATCAAAACCAGATGATTTCGGTTTTGATGGATTGAGGAGATTATATTAACCACTGGCATAACTGCCTTAGTGTACGCTTTGATTGCTAGAAGTCAGAATCAGATGGTTTCGGTTTTGATAGATTGAGGGGATTAGATTAACCACTGGCATATCTGTCTTCGTGTACTCTTTGATTGCTGGAAATCAGAACCAGATGATTTCGATTTTGATGGATTGAGGAGATTAGGTTAACCACTGGCTGTTGATGAACTTTGGGCGCAGAGTTTAGCGGCCAATTTTATACCCTCTTCATTTTTTCTTCTCTGGGTTTGTCTGAGCTTCGATTGCTGCAAGTTAGAACCAGATAATTTTGACTTGGATAGATTGAGGAGGCCAACCACTGCCTGTTGATGAACTTTGGGCTCAGAGTCTAGTGGCCAATTTTGGATCCTCTTCAATTTTCCTTTTCTAGGTTTGTCTGCGCTGCGATTGCTGCAAGCCAGAACCAGATGATTTTGACTTTTATAGAATGAGGAGGTCAACCACTGGCTGATGATGAATTTTGGGCGCAGAGTCTTAGTGGCCAATTTTAGATTCTCTTCATTTTGCCTTTTCTGGGTTTGCCTGCGAAGTGTGGGCGCTTTTTCTGTGGCGGTGAAGAGAAACTACTTTGATTTCAGTTGATATACCTTTCTCTTCAGTGTTCATCAGCAGATGGCATCGTCATCTCTCTTCTTCTTTTTTTTTTTTCAAGATGGCCCATTGAATCGTCCTCCGATCGTTTTATCCTCATTTTTAGTGGGCAATTTTGGGAGATGTCCCAGATCATCGATCTTCAATCGCCTCTGAGAAATTTCAGGGGGAAGCACAAGTTTCATGCCCATCATCATCATCATCATCATCATCATCATCATCATCATCATCATCATCATCATCATCATCATCATCATCATCATCATCATCATATTCTTCTTCTTCTTCTGTTATGCTCAGAATCACCCGTCAAAATGCTCCCTTTTCGGTTGTTTTACCCTCAATTGCTCGGGAATTCTGGCAGGTAAAAACTTTGAGAAGGTCTGCGAGATGTGCCAGATCACGGTCAACAAGACCACGATATTCGGCGACAACGGCACCATCTCCCCCGGTGGAGTGAGGATCGGTCAGCCCATCTCCCACCCTCTCTCTCTCTCTCTCTTTCTCTCTCTCTAGATATATATATATATATATATATATATATATATAAATAAACAGGAGAGATGTGTATGTGTGTGTATGAATTGTTTTCTTTTTTCTGCAGGGACACCGGCGATGACGACGAGGGGGTGCTTGGAGGGGGACTTCGAGACGATCGCTGACTTTCTGATGAAGGCGGCGCACATCGCGAGCACGGTCCACCGGGAGCACGGGAAGCTGGAGAAGGACTTCATCAGGGGCCTCCAAAGCAACTGGGACCTCGCCGAGCTCCGCAGCCGGGTCGAGGCCTTCTCCACCCAGTTCGCCATCCCCGGCCTCGACGTGTGAGCCCCCTTTCTCTCTCTATCTCTGCCCTCTCTCTCCCCCTAAAAGGCGAAACTTGGAAGAGGGGGAGCTATTATTTCTTTATTTGGCATTGCTGGGTATAGTTTTTACCATCCTGGGTTTATATTCTGTATCTTTGTATATGTGGGTCGTCGATCATTGAATATGCTTTATTGAACTCCAACACCAAAAAGTCAGCCACTCAGTCGGGTACCTGTGGGAGATGCCTTTTTTTCTTTCATGTCGACGTGGATGGCTCCTTGGCGGCGCCGCCGGGGGATTCTTTTGGTTTCTAGTCCGGGTCCATTTTAGTTAAACTTCGCCGCGCGAGCACCAGAAGCACGGTTTGACCCTTCTCCTCGGGCTTTTTTTTAATCCCTTGGGCCCGATTTAAAGGTGGCAACGGCCTTGATCTGTGATCATGACTGGCCGAAGCCTATTTGCCTTAGAGCGAGAGAGAGAGAGAGAGAGAGGCAGCCAGTTGGTGTCGGATTCAGCGGAGAGGGGGAGAAAAGTCAACTCTTGGATAATAATAGTGTATGTTACTTTATTTAGCAGGATTAAATGGGTTGACTGAGGCACCGGGTCTTCGGTTCGAAGGGAGGGCCGGGCCTGGGCCCGGTCTTGGAGATCTTCTAACGGGGTGGGTGGGCCTTGTGAAAAAGCCCGGGCCTTGGGGGGGGGGGCCTTGAGGGATTTGGTGTGGTTAATTGGCTGACACGTGGCTCATTGCAGGAAAAAAGATGGCTCCTTTTTCTTTCCTTTTAGAGGAATAAAACTTGTGAAAATGTTGCAGAAACGAGAAGATCAATCCCCTCTAATTTCCCCATCTCTCTCTCTCTCTCTCTCTCTCTCTTTCTCTCTCTTACCTGCGGCCGCAGAGGTTGAGGATCGTCTTCCTAGCTTCGACCATGTCGTCGAAGAGGTCGTCGAGCTCGCCGGCGACGGCCTCGGCGGCGGCGCTGAGAGAGACGAGGGACCCCTTCAACCTCTCCCATCCCTCTTCCTGCCTCTCCACCTCCTCCATCGCCGCCCTCGCTCGACGGAACTCCTCCGCCGGAACCCCTCCTACTCCGCGGCGGCCGGCCTCCTCCGCCACCCTCGCCTTCAACCTCTCCGCCGCCGCCGCCAGCTCCGACCTTCCCCATCTCGGCGCCTGATCGGAACAGGAGGAGGAGGAGGAGGAGCAGCTCTCCGGCCACCATGAAGACAGCCCCCATAGCAGGACCTTCAAGAGCAGAGCTCCGACGAGCCTCATGGCAAGGAGGGCTCCTCTCAGGCCATTGAAGCCATTGTTGAGCTTGGAATACGAAGAAGATTCCATCTGGGTCCGGTCGTCGAACCAGAAGTTGATGGGCTCGATCATGGCCGCCACCGCCGCCGTGTTCTCCTGCTCCAGCGCCGCCGCCTCCCGCCGGCAGCCCGCGACGGCCCGCGCCGCCTGCTTCGCGAGAAGGGGACGACCCAGCGCGGCGCCGCCGGCGGAGCAGAAGCTCTCCACGGCGGCAACGGCGAGCTTGGCGGCGCTGCAGGCCTCCCACAGGCAGGCGCTCTCGTCCATGTACTCGCTCAGCCACCTGCCGCCGGCGGGGAGGCGGAGGCTCTGCACCAGGTGGGTCATCTTCCAGTGGGAGGAGCGGAGGAAGGAGACGACTCCCCGGAGGAAGACGAGCGAGACGGCTCCGTCCCCGGCGAGGCGGCGCTCGAGCTCGTCGAGCCCATGGGCCAGCTCCGAGCAGAACCCATTCACGGTGGTCGCCGACGGCGGCGGGTTGCCCATCTCCGGCGGCGATGGCGGCGGTGGCGGTGGCGGAGGGAGAAGAGGGAGGAGGGGTGGAGCTTAATAAGAGGAGGAGGAGGGAGGGCCATCATGGGTGTTCCCTGGCGAGGGAGAAGGATGATTGGGGAATCCGCCATTACAAGTTGCAGAGGGAGAGCAATCGAGCCCAGACAGCGCCTGCCACCAGACAGCCCCTCACCCTCTGTTCATTCTCTTCTTCTTCCTCTTCTCCGTTCCCTGCCTAGACTTTTTCCTTTTGTTCCCCTACTCCACAGCTGCTTAGAGAGAGAGAGAGAGAGAGAGAGAGGAGAGAGAGAGTAGAAAGCCGACAGGGGGAAGGGGATTAAATCATGAATTTCCAATATCATGGGATTCTTTTTATAAAAAGAAATTGGGTTCACCGGGCGTTGCTTATAATTACGCGGGGGATTAAATATTTCCGTCTCTGTGGGTACAGAAAATATGTAATTAAAAAAGTAGGACGCTGCCCCTCCGACCGGCTCGGGAAACGGAGGGAGAGGGGGGGGTGTTGAGTGCTCGTGCTTTCTTGATGAGCGCTTCTAGAGAGAGAATGTTGGGTAGACATCTCTCTCTCTCTCTCTCTCTCTAGAGAGAGAACGTTGGGCCTTTATTGGGCCTAAATCTCTCTCTCTCTCTCTCTCTCTAACGTGGGGCATTTTGAAGAGGTTCAGTGGGCCCTACTGGAACGACGATGCTTAAAGCCCTTATGTAATCGGGCCGGCCCATAAAGACGATTTAAAATCAACGAAGCTGAAAAAGCCCATAACTGGGTGACACGGGCTGTCGGGCCCAAGGCCCAAAAGGACCAATTTTTTTAATACTTTGAGACTGATTTCGGGTTCACCTGCTTTGGCCCAAAAACTTTGGGCCTATATAAGGCCCAAATAGGCCCAATATTGCCACCCTTGCCTACCTCAAGCAGGATCACTTCAAGGCCTTATCCCGTTTCTCGCCGCTGAGGGGGAGGAGATCCATCCTGGCGGCGCCGCCGCCGGCGGTGGCGGCGGGCAGGTGAGAGAGCCTGTGCCTGACGTAGCCGTACAAGGTGCAGCCGGCGAGCGTGACGGCGCATCCGACGGCGTTAATGGCGGGGATCGGGTTGCGGAAGATCAGCCAGGAGACCATAACGGCGACCGCCACCTGCGAGGAATCGCCGGCGCCGTCAGCGGCGGAGGGATTGCCGAGGTGGAGGAGGAGGAGGAGGGAGAGGGAGAGGGAGAGTTGACCTTCATGTTGCCGGCGACGTTGAAGGTGACCGCCGTCGTGGAGTGGATCACGTAGAAGATGGAGAAGTTGAGGCAGAAGGCCAGAATCCCGGAGATGAGGACGATGAGCAGGCAGAAGCCGCCGCCGTCGTGGGTTTGGAACCAGGCGGCGACCCCGCCGCCCTCCAGAAACATCGCCGGCGCCGCCAGAATGGCGGTGGCGAACGGCGCCATGTGGTACACGGTGTTTATGCTGCAGCCACAAGCACACGGGAAAACGCCATGAACAACCATCTGTAAACGGAAAGTCAAGCTAGAAGCATCTCGATCAAAAGTCAAACAACCCGGAAGAGCTAAGCTTACCCGGATGGGTAAAGATTATATTTTTATGGCGATCGAGAAGATGGGCACCTGTCGAACTTGTATCCATGGAGGAGAGATTCGGCGAGGATGGTCTTCGTGGAGGTCGCCAAGCAGCCAAAAAGGGCGGCGCAGAATCCCACCGCGTTGAAGCTGATTTCGGTCAACGAGGTCAGAACGATCCCCCCCACGATGGGCACCAGGGACGCCCAGATCCGCCAGTCAAACCGCTTCCTCCACAGCATCCACTGCATGAGGACTGCCTCGAGCAGGAAGAACGCGCCAGGTGAGGCAAAAATTTTCCAAGAATTCATATCGGAGTTCGTTTCCGGAAATGGATAATCTGAGCAGAGGCTGGCGTTGACCTGTCGTTGCCGGGGTGAAGGACTTGATCGTCTGCATGAAGGAGACGGGGATGTGCCGCAAGCTCACGTTTCCCAGGACGATGTTGATGCAGAACACGAACGACATGGGGAAGATCCTCCTCCACGTGTCCTCTCGTTCGACCTCGATGAGGGGTTTCAGCTTCAAGATTCTAATGGCGATGTACGATCCGACGGAGGAGCAGATGAAATGGACGCAGGAGACGGTCAACGGGAACTTGAAATCCAAATTCTGCAGCGAGAGACGGGATCATTGCATCAGAAATCCCGGCGGCCGATTTAATCCAGAAAAAAAAAATCCTTCCAGAAGCGGAGTTATAATCGAGTAAGAGCATCAGATAGAAGGATAATGAGCTTCTGGCGAAGGAGCCATGATGGCACATGGATCATGAGCTCCGGATCAGATTCGTAGAAGAACAGGGCTAGCAATCCACTAGGTTTTTTTTTTTTTTTTCTTTCTTGTGATGGATCGTTCCTGTACATTCCGACGCAGATCAATACAAAAAATGTTCCCGAATTCCTTCAACTCCGGATGGAATTCTCGCAGGAATCGCCAAACTGAAATTCATCGAGGGAGCGTTCCTGAACATGGATCACTGAAGAACAGAGTCCAGAAGAGCAGCAGATCTGATCATGCTTTCGAGCGGATTCGAATTGTGCAAGGAACGCAGCGGAGGGAAAGAAGAGAGCGATCTATCGAGAGGAACGAACAGCCAAGGGAGCGTAGAGCGGCGTCGGAATCGGCGGAGCGGAGAGGGAATTTTATGGGAAATGGAGATTCCGGCGGCGAACCTGGAAGATCCACTTGTTGGCGATGATGACGGCGACATTGAACGCCCACCACTGGACGATCGCGACCAGGGAGCGGATCACCCCCGACGATGCGATCCCCTTCCCCTCCATCGATCCTGGAATCCCCGCCGCCGCCGCCGCCGGACCGAACCGACAACCACGAGACAGGCCACCGCTACTCCGCCTCCCCGCTTCCTCCCCCCATCGACTCCCTCCCTTCGCGGCCTGCTCCTACTCCAACCCCTACATAAGCACAGAGTCAGAGAGCAGAGAGAGAGAGAGAGAGAGAGAGAGAGAGCACCACGAGTACGGAACGGGATCTCCGGAGCTGGAGGGAAGAGCAGTAGGCCTACCTCGCCACGGCCTCTGCTGGACCCCCTCTCCCCTCGCCCCCCGTACCCTCTTGACACATATTAAACGTAGCAGAAACTCTCTCTCTCTCTCTGCTTCTCTCTCTATATTCTCTCTCCGGTTTCAGGCAGCCAAACTCGAAACGGATGCGCCAGGCTGGGCGGCGAGGGACGACTTTCCCCTCATTCTCCAAGTAAATGCGGAAGACGACGCCTCGTTCGGTTCCTTAACGGAAGCACGTGCCACTGCACGTGGGCCCAACGCCCCGCGCGGAGGGGGGGGAGTGAATGTGGGCGCGTTGACGGGGGGGGCACCGTTGGTGCCTGTGGGGCCCGCGTCGGCTGGGCTAGGCCCATCGGAGACCCCAGCTTGGGTCGCCCCCTAATGGGCCGAGGATGGGCGCGCTGATCGGGTGTCCACTGGACGCTCTTAATGCGATTAAACGGTCCGGAAATAAATACATAAATAAATACTTTTGGTTATTTATTATATATATGAGTGGGGGTATAAATTTAAATATAAAAAGTAATTGGGAAATAAATGGAGCACTGGGGGCTAGTGGCCGAGGTGAAAAGACGAGCTCGCATCCCCCTTTTGCCGACGATGCTTCGTCACCGGCCCGCAGATACTCCAAGCCGGCATCGGAGATCGCCACAAAGCGGCCGCCGGCGACGGCGACTCTCCGCCGCCGCCGGCCGGCTGTCGGAGCGACGAACGCCGGTGGAGGAAGACCAAGTGACCCCGCTCCGTTCAGGCGCCGCCCAACAGCTCTCTCTCTCTCTCTCACTCTCCTCGTGATTAACTCACCCTCTTTCTCTGTGTCTCTCTTCTGTTCTCTATATATAGTGTCTGAACTTTCCCGTTTCCTCTCTCCTCTCTCTCTCTCTAGTTCAGCTTACCCTCTCATCTTCTTTTTCTCTCTGAGCGAGCTACACAGAGCACAACAATGGGCTTCTCTCTGAAAGGACAGCTCCGGCAGCCGGTGGAGGTCAACGCCGGCAAAGTCTTTCCGTCTGCTCAGGTGGGTTGCTTCTCAACCTTGGTCTGCCCGCTCACCTTGACTCTGATGACTTGGGTCGTCTTCTTCCTCCGGCAGGCGGCGGTGGTAGAGGAGCTGAGGGAGCTTTGGCGGATGGCGGCGCCGATCACGGCGATGAACTGCTTGGTGTACCTGCGGGCAATGGTGTCGGTGCTCTGCCTGGGCCGGTTGGGGGGCCTGGAGCTCGCCGGCGGCGCCCTCTCCATCGGCTTCACCAATATCACCGGCTACTCCGTCCTCTTCGGCTTGGCCTCTGGTTTGGAGCCCCTCTGCAGCCAAGCTTACGGCTCCAAAAACTGGGAGCTCATCTCCCTCTCCTTCCAGCGCACCGTCGTCCTCCTCCTCACCGCCGCTGTGCCCATCGCCGCACTCTGGCTCAACCTCGGTCCCATCCTCGGCACGCTCCTCCGCCAGGACGCGGCCATCACCGCTGTCGCCGCCACCTACTGCGCCTACTCCCTCCCGGACCTGCTCACCAACGCCTTCCTGCAACCGCTCCGAGTTTATCTGCGCTCGCAGGGGATCACCAAGCCGATGATGTGCTGCTCCGCCATAGCTGTGCTGCTTCATGTGCCGCTGAACCTGGTGCTAGTCTTCGTGCTGGGCATGGGGGTCCCCGGGGTGGCCATCGCCGCCGTGCTCACCAACCTGAACATGGCTGTCTTCCTCCTCGGGTATCTGTACTTCTCTGGCGCCTGCGAGCTCACCTGGACGGGGTGGTCGCCAGCGGCGCTGTCCAACCTGTCGCCGCTGCTCCGGCTGGCGCTGCCAAGCTGCTTGGGAGTCTGTCTGGAATGGTGGTGGTATGAGATCATGACCGTCCTCGCCGGCTACCTCCCCGACCCTACCGTCGCAGTCGGCGCCACCGCCATCCTCATCCAGACCACCAGTCTCATGTACACCGTTCCCATGGCCCTCGCCGCCTGCGTCTCCACACGGGTTAGCTCCTCCCTCCGCCATTGCTGCTGCTGCTGCTGCTTTTTCTTCTTCTTCTTCTTCTGCTAGGGTTTCTTCTTTTTCATCATCAACGTCATCATCATCTTCATCTTGTTGTTGGTGGTGGTGGTTCAGGTGGGGAACGAGCTGGGGGCGGGGCGGCCGGAGAAGGCGAGGTTGGCAGCTCTGGTGGCGCTGGGCTGCGCGGTGGTGATCGGGGGGGCGAACGTGATATGGACGGCGGCGCTACGGACGAGGTGGACGGCGCTGTTCACGGAGGACGCCGCCGTGGTGGCGCTGGCTGCGGCGGCGATGCCCGTCATGGGCCTCTGCGAGCTCGGCAACTGCCCCCAGACCACCGGCTGCGGCGTGCTCCGGGGCACCGCCCGGCCCGCCGTCGGCGCCAGGATCAACCTCCTCTCCTTCTACCTCGTCGGCACGCCGGTGGCGGTGGCGCTGGCCTTCTTCCTCGGCGGCGGCTTCGCCGGCCTCTGGTACGGCCTCCTCACGGCGCAGGCGGCCTGCGCCGTGTGCGTGCTCACGGTGGTGCTCCTGAGGACCGACTGGGAGCTCGAGGCTTCCAGGGCCAGGAGGCTCACCGCCGTCGAGATGGGCGGCGCCGCCGCCGAAGATACCGAGAGGTTTCTAAACGGCGGCGGCGGCGCCGACGAGAGGCGGCTGAAAGAGGACGTATAGCTCTCTCGCTGCTCGATCCTTGTCTCTGTTGTCTAGAAAAGTAGCTTGTTTTTTCCCCCGAGTTAAGGCTTCACGGGGGGCGGCGCACCCGCCGCCATCGCCGCCGCGGCCGGGTTTCTCCGGCCGGCGACTGCCCAAAAAGGAGTCGACGAATCTACCGTATCTGACAGATCTTCTCTCTATCTCTATCCCGCTCTACGAACAGCAGGGGGTTCCACTGCCCGAACAGCTACGCGCGCCGCCTTTGGACAAGTGGACGGCCACCGCCCGTGCTCTCTCGTCCCCAGTGTAAAGCTCACCTAGTAAAGCAGATATCCATATCCCACGCCGCCCATCCGTCCCATCATCTACTCTCTCTCTCTCTCTCTCTCTCTCTCTAGGGATGTCTCTAGGCCTCCGGCCAAGTGGGCCGAGCTTACTTAGTGTAAGTAGGGGCCCCATTATAAGCCCAGATGATCCAGAATAAAACGCAGGACTCAGTCAACGGTCAGCTTCAAATACGCACGAGGCACAGGTCAGAGCAGACAGAATCCTGGGGCCGGCGAGGACAGGAACCGGATCAGCATGTGGGCCCCACTCCTCGAGAAGCTTCAGCTGCCCAAGAACAGAGATGACACGTCAGCGTGCGTGGGCCAGACGGGCAGGAGGGCGGGTGTGGGCTGAGAGGCCGGACCCACCTGTGCCTGTGCCTCTTGGAGCCATCGTCTTCACCGTGAGACTCCGGATCGCTGCGGTTGACCGATGTGGGGCCGTCGGCTTCCACCGGGACCCGCCTCTTGGGGCCCGCCTCCACGTAGGACTCCCAGTTCCTGTGGTCGAGCCTGCTGATGTCAGCGAGGTCCGAGATGGCGAGCAGGTATTGGGTGAGCCTCGCCAGCTCGTCGTCGGTGCCCCGGTTCAAGTGGGCCTTCCTGAACGGCCTGATCGTGAGCCCATTCCGCGGGTTCATCACGAAGTTCCTCCGCAGATCATCAAACATGATGGTATTCGTCGGATTATAGAACTGCCCGAGGAGGAGAAAAAACAAATAAAATAGCAATTAAATCGAATTATTTAGGGATAAAATCGGAAAAAAGCGGGCCGGACCTCCGGAAAATGGGCCCAAATGAGCCCGAGAGGCTTGCAGTCGATGGTTCCATGGGAATCGGAGACGACTGTGATCATGGCCAGAAGGTCCAGAAGAGCTGTGATCTTGTAGCTGGGGTTGCTCAGGACCCCAAGCTGGCCCATTTTCAGCTCGACCCACTTCATGCTGCAGTGAAAATGATGAATCTTGATCATAATCCTCCACTGGGCAATGTTCCCCATTAAGATCCAAATGCCCAGAATGGGAGATACCTGGTGGCAGACCAGATCATGATGTCGTAGCTCGCATAGACAGAGGAGAGGAACTCGTGGAGATCTGCAGGAGAAAGTCAACGATCAAGGGCGGCCCGGAGGATGAGGAACAGTCCCCATGGGGGCGCCGTTAGATTCCACATACATGGCCGCATGAGCTCGAGGGGGTTCTCCGCAGGGGATCGGTGGTCAAAGAGGGTGTAGTCAATGTCCAGGACGAGCAGCTTCTTCCCTTCCCGGCATGGATTGAGGAGCTTGATCTAGTCGGTAAGCAACAAGAGAAAATATAAAATTAAGTCAACGGCCCCGCCTTCTTCCTCTGATATTTTTCTAGTGGGTCCCATCGAGAGCAGCATCAAGATGGAGTCTAGTCAGTCTCTGAATATGGCAACCCCTAAAATTTGGCAGACTCAAAGAAAATGAATCAATCATAGCTATGAAGGGGGCCCAGAGATAAAACTATTGCAATAACCCCAAACTCATACAGATAATCTTCATCTGGCAATATGGTTCGCAGAAAATATGCATTTTTTCAGCAACGATGTGCTCTGATGCAGTCTAAAAGATATAAACAAGAATCACAACTCATAAAGCATTTCCAACTGCCATGTCCATAATATAGCAGCACAGAGCTTCATCTTTTATTCATGATATTGGGGAGAAAAAGGATGCAAGGGAATGAAAAGAACGGATCAAGTAAACTGTGGAAGAAACTGACCTTGTAACGATTGATGCGCCGCCACAGTTTCTGCTTGTTTACCTCTTTATCTTTGATGTCAGTAACTTCATCTTGGCCGAGTTTGAAGTCATCGATGACTTCTGAAGAATCCCCTTGATCAACGATTATTTCATCTTCAGTGGTGCTGGTTTGTTTACGAGGAGGCAAATAAACCAAAGGTCATTAATAATTCCAATTAACGTGGTGAATTAAAAATAATCATAACCATGCTCGTTCTAAGATGCAGATTCAAGTGTGCCTGACTCATCACTCACCCTCAAGATGTGAAAACCATATCAGACATCAAACTTTAGCTCATTTCAGTGCCTTTTTGCGATCTGGCAGCCGCCTTCTTCATCAACCTTATTTATGCAAACGGATTTTGCTCCCCAAATCTCATGGCAGTCCACATGCCACTAAAAATAATTCACAACATCATTTTTTCTTGCCCATGTTTTCTTATATTTTTTACCCTTTCGGTTGCCATTTTTTTATTTAATAGAGGCAAAAAGCGAGGCATAACCAGGGAGCGGAGCCTTGTCAATGTCTCCTGGGTGCCATTTTCCTAACTAAGGCTTGTAACCAGCTGGGCAAGTTGGGTTCACATTAGATGAAATTCTGCTCAGCAATGGATCAAGCCGCAGATGGTTTTACTAAGGCATCAGGTTACTTGAAATTTATCAAGTTTAGAGAAGCTCTTGGTTTGAGACGTTTTTGCATTAAGGCCTCCCTTCTCAATCTGAATCCGTCAATTGAACATTATACATGTTTATGTATGGTTTCCTAATCCGAGGTTTAATTTTTTTTTTCCCAATGAAGGCGTATTGATATTAACGCCTACCTCGTGCATATTAACCCCAACTTAGTCGTTAAAACCATGCTAATGGCCATCCCTCCTCTTCAATCAAGGCCTTCTTCCTTCCCCACCCTCCTCCCACTCTGTTGTCCGCTGAGCTCCTTCCAGCTAGGGCGGGGATTTCACCAGGAACAGACAGAAACCACGCTAATGGCACCCGTACAAACACTTCAATCAACCATATATAGAAATAAATATAAGAGCAAGACATGAAGAATGGAATCTCAGGCGAGATTATGATCGGAATCAACTAGTTCAGAAAGAGGAAAGTAAATTAGCATGTTTAAATCATGCATCGGATGTAATAAATCATCTCATTCAGCCCATCCAGAAAACATGGCCTCAAATTCTATGTACCGATGAGTAGTTGCACGGAGGAAAAAATCCAGCCTAAAGAGAATGGCTACGATCGGGATGCCAACATTTTTTTCCGAGTTCGGCCACTACGAGTGATGCATTCGGAGGGGAGGGATATCAAATGTTCAACGTGTTGCATTCAAGTAGGGCTTTCTCGCAGAGGAGGGGTTCTTACCCGATCATGGTCATCTTCACGGAGGGTTTGAGGTTCAGCTGGAAGAGGAGCACGGAGTCGTCGCCGAGCTTGGCGGCGAGCTTCGGGTAGAGGAGCTTCTGGCGTTTGGGAAGGACGCCGGTTACCTCGCAGATCTTCCGCTTCAGCTCGCTCACGGTCTCATCGCCATAGATGGGGACTGCGTACTCGCGGCCGCTCCACCGCACCGTCAGCGTCATCTCCCCCGCGCCTTCTACGCCGGCGCGATCTATTGACCCCGACGGCGCCGCCGCCACGGATGCGGCCGACGCCATGGCTGCCCGCTCTTTCCACTTCCCCGACCTCCCCCGCAAGTCTGAAGGACCCCCCGCTCCCCCAAGAATCCTCCTCCCTTAACAATCAGCCCCTTGACGATCCTCTTATTACATATGGCCCCTAATTTTCTTTTATTTACCTGACGACCGCATCAGTTTGTGCAGAGTCTAGAGAGAAAAATTTGTCTTAAACCCATATTATTTGAATAATAACACATTAACCAATTCACCTTATTTTGAAGCAACTTTCCTCCCCCGCACCAGGCTTATCCTCCTCCGTTATCAATCAGCCCCCTGACGATCGTTTTATTACATATGGACCCTAACTTTATTTTATTTACTTCAAGACCGCACCAATTTTAGTACCTGTGACCCTCTCTCTCTCTCTCTCTCTCTCTCTCTCTCTCTCTCTCTCTAAATAAATAGATAATAAATAATAAATAATGCATAATACATAATAAATAAATAAATAAATTCTCCAATGTGTCTTCATCCCTGTGCTACTCTCTAAAGAGGATTTCGAATAATTTTGATGAAACAGAAGAGCGAGAGTCAACCACTGAAAGTCTGAAGATGGAATCAGCGGGGGCTAATCAGAAGCATGGCAGAGGTCTCGAAGAAGAGATCATCAGAAATATCTTGGCCCAGGTGGAGTTGACTTTGGCATCATCTTAGATCTCGTCTTCCTCAAATGGGTCTCTCTCAGGGAAGTCTCCAACCTGGGAAAACAATGAGCTTCAGGAAATTAATGTTTTCCCCATACAATGATTCATATTAGTCTAAATATAGGAACCATGATAAAAAAAAAAATTGAACATAGTTCAAATGGGCCGAAAACCACAGCCTATTAAAAAAAAATTATGATTATTGAACCGAACAGGGTGCAATATACATCAGCTAATTAGAAGAAGATGACACTCTGCGACAACCCAGTAATTAATTTTCATTTCAAATGAAAGTTTTCCGCATATAATGAGTAATATTGATCCAAAGATAGGAACTGTGATAAAAAAAAAAATTTGACAATGGGCCAGGTTTTTTGGGAAAATTTGCAGTCTTGGGCTCTAAAACCATTGCCTCAAAAAAAAAATTATGATTCTTGAACCGAACAGCTTGCAATACATCAGCTAATTAGAAAAAGATGACACTCTGCGTCAACTCAATAATTAATTTTCATTTCAAATGAAAGTTTTCCGCATATAATGATTAATATTGATCCAAATATAGGAACTGTGATAATGGGCCAGGTTTTTTGGGAAAATTTGCAGTCTTGGGCTCTAAAATCATAGCCTCAAAAAAAAAAATTATGATTCTTGAACCGAACATGACACTCTGCGAGAACCAAATAATTAATTTTCATTTCAAATGAATGTTTTCCGTCGGAAAATCAAGAACATAGCTCGAATAGTAGTTGGTGGGAGATATAAGCAAAATTATCTTCATCGTTCAGTCTGATAGATGGGGAAAAATGAGGGTCGGTGCACACACCTTGACCTTGTCGGGTCGAATCAACACGCCGTGCTGTGGCTGGCAGTGGAAGTAGCGCTTGCCTTTCACCCTGCAGCAGTGGAGCAACCCAAATGAGCGGGTTTCCAGCGCCTCCCCATTTCCCAAGGAAAGAAAGGTGGGTTCAATTTATTTCAATCAAATAAACAAGAACGAGGAGGGGAATTAGTAGACGCATCCATCGATATCAACTAGTGTTTGAGCATTAAAGATAAAAAAGACGGCGGGCATTTTCAGCAAAGGAAGAAACATAATGAGCTTTGATGAGGTCTTTAAATGGAAAGCCATAAGAAATCAAGAAGAACGAAGATTTTGAAGACGGAGGAGGGATCGGTAGCAGAAGTTACCAAGAACAGATGAACACACCGAAGATAAACCAGAGAGATCCCATCTGAATGAGGCTTCTGAATTAGGGTAGGGTTTCTTCTGTTTCAGGTGAAGGGATCTCTCCTCAGAGAGAAAAAAGGAGGCTGAATTTTCTTCTCTTTCTTCTTTATTTTCCTCGTCTATTTTTTTGAACGGTGTCTTGCTCTCATGTTAGAGGCACGCTCTCTGAAGTCAGAAGGCAAATATGACAATCTACCAATATGAAAAGCTGTTGTCCCAGCACGAATACCTCATGGGAATCATCACGCACCCTGTTCTTCCCAGCATCTACTTTCAAGTTAATGGGTTCAATCGATCGTCTCGATCGTCTGGCACTAAATAGACAATCTAAAAGCAGCTAAGATCTATTCAATCATCCAAAGATTCTGCCTTGTCCAAGTGGCGCTATCTCAAGAACATTCGGCTAAGTTGTTTATAGAACTGTAGGAGGGCAGGAGACCTGAACTATAGGATTTCGGACTGATGGAGATACAAAGACAGTTACTCGGGATTATTACAAAAAAAAAAACTTCCTGTCATTTTTAGGTACTGGTCAACGAGTTTTCTTATAAAAGAAGTCGTCTTAAAAGAAGTGAAGACCAAAAAATTAATATAAATACTCACACTATTTAAAATTATTCACCCGCCATCCAATGCATAGCATTGGAGATTGGATGAGGAAAAAGAAATGGCTGAGCTGCTAAAAGAGACGCGAAAATTTCCCTTCAAGAGAAAAATAAAAAAAAAACATAAAAAGGTCTATGGCTAGCAAAACATCACTTACGTGCCATCATGCTTCCCCAATGGTTCGTCGAGTTCAACTCCGACCCAGAAACCAGGAGCCAGCGTCTCAGCTTTACCAACAAACTTGATGACTCCACGTTTCCCCCCAGTTTCAATTTCGCATCTATCCCCAATCTGCATGAAATGTTAGCAGCATGTTTTCTTTATTTTCTAAAGGCATCAAAAAATTGATTACCAGCAATATTTTATCGCAGGGACAATGGATCATAATGAGCCATATCGAGATTGGTATTTAATTCTTTTCATGAAAAAAAAATCTCCACATTCTAGATATCCCTCAGAAAAATCAATCAACAAAATAGCATCACTAAAAGATGTGCCTTTTCCTCTCAATTATTCTGTAGTATGGTAATAACCCAGGAAACCTAAACGAATGAAGAAATTTTTAGTCTGGAGTTAAAGGCTTCAGTGATCTTGAGAATACGTTCTCCATTCAGGTGTCAAAAGACTAAAACTGCCTCGAACTTTTCTACTCGATAATCATCTTCAATAAACAGTCGCCAGAAGGACTTATCACTGACCTTGATGTCGGCACAGAGTTCCTCCATGTAGTTATCGGGTAGCTGAAAACAGAAAGGAGAAAACCGAGGTTAGCAAAGTTTAACATGCCAATCTAAGTGGGAGGAACATTGGAGACTGAAATTGAGCAGAAACTCTGACACTGGGTTGAGACCAAGAGAATTGTTAATGTACTACATCACCACGTAAATAGTGGTGGTAATCACTGTATGTTCAAGAGACGTTCAAAATCTCACTCTTTTGCCAGAAGTTGCATTCCCAGAGCCAAGCTTCTCCTTAAATTTTCTGAAGTTACCTGTACTGTGATGGAATATTATTAATCATCTTCATGTAATGCAATTGAAGGACAGAAAAACTATAATTAAAATTCAATAATGGAACTATAGGAGAAATGATTACCTAATGCCCTTTTTTCCAATAAAATCAATCGTTGACTAAAATCGGACCGAATCATAAGTTATTTTTAATTCAAATTCTAGTTGGCTTGATTCAAATGCTAATTCAATTTGCCCAGAATTTTGTACATCTTTGGTATTAACATGTTCGGGTGTGACTTCTCCAATCTTAGTGGACTCAAGGGTAAATATAGACTCAGGCGTAAATGCAGACTATCGCTCATGTATTTGATTTGTGGAAAGTCATCGAGAAACAAAAATTCATGCTCTCATCTTCCCTAGAGTTCTACCTCTGAAGATGAGGGAATTGGATTGAGTAGGAAGGGCTATTTTCAGAAATTGCGAGATCCATAACGACAAAGATCTGCAACTAAGAGGATGATAGCATTTGCCTCCCTTTGAGGGTTGGAACAATGAATGAAGACACTTAAGAGCCCAATGATCTAACTTTGAGCAATGTTCTTTATTAACATGAGCATATGTCGCACAAAGAAATATTTTCCAGGACAAACAGTGTATGTTAACACTTTAGATACAATTGGGACAACTTACCTTAGGGATTGCCAATGGCATAAGAAGGAAGTTTATTTATCAAATAGGCAGTAGGTAAAAGTACTTATCCTGAAAGGATTTTTGGTACAATAGATTGAAAAACTACTGCCCCCGTGACTTTATCCTCAAAATACTTATCCACAAAGGAAGTCTATTTATCAAGAGGTATCTGTTTTTATGTTCAGCAACCCCATGTTGCTGGAGGTGTCAAGACACGAGGACTGATGGGCTATTCAATGTTTCTGAAAAAATAAAGTTATAAATTGGTTAAAAAGGTTATTTGTGAGAAGAATAGAGATAGGAAATGAAGGTCTATGGAGATAATGGGCAATGCAAAGAATGACGGTTAGAAATATCAGAGTTTAGGTTGCCACCGCGGTCTAACACCACAAGGAAAGAACTTGCTATTTTTCTCTACTGAACTGAGATTAAGCACGCCCAGAAAACCTTCAAAAAAGAAAGGAGAGTGAAAAATAGTAGCAGAAAACAGACATTTATAAAAAGCTTTCTAAGTCCTGAAGTAATAGGAAGAATACGTATTGAAGAAGGAAGATTAATTCATGACTTTATCCCCGAAAATATCTCAGGATATTCATAAAAAACAGTGAAAAAGACTACCCAGACAGCCGAAATTGAGCTCTCAAGAAAGAGCATCTGAATGATGCTAAGATTCATCTCCTTTTCAAGCACCAACAAACAACCAGCTCCAGAGTAAGAATAAACCACAGGAAGCGTTCAAACGCCAAAGAGACAAGGGGTCTTAAAAAAGGACTTGCCGTCGAGTTTGTTATATGCTTCCTCAGAGATGGTGTACTTCTCCACCAGGGACGTGTCCTCCAGCCATCCTCCTGAGGTCACAGACGATGGATCCAGGTCCACAACATGTATCCGGTATCTTCAATTGGATGGAAAGGGACAAAGATGAAGCCAGGGTTTGATCAAATCGAATAAAGAAAGGAGAACAAAAAGAATCAGAAGAACAGAAAAAAATGGAGGCAGATCAACGCACCCGTCCTGCGGAGAGAAGAATCCAAAGGGTCTGGAGTCGTCACTGAGGTCCGCGACCTTGGCCCCCGAGATGTCATAGAGCTCAAGGCGCATGGAGTCGACGGAGGTGCCGCATTTCTTCCATAGCTTGTCTTTCAACGTCGCCACTGTCGACTGCAGAGCCCGTTTTCACAGGTATGCAAAACAACACAGAGCCGTAACCAGATCAAGCTATGAAAATCGTCCGTCCAGGCACCTCCCGTGGGTGGGAAAATGAAGCAGGACTCGAGGAGAATAGTATTACATCGCGGTAGAAGCGGACGTCGGCGGAGAAGGACTTCAGGTTGGAGTGTGTGACGCGGAGGAGGACGGAATCATTTGCGGGCATCTGCAGGCGCGAACTCATCTCGACGACGGCGGCGCTTCTCTCTCCAAAGAAGATGAGGCCTCAAGCTCTCGATCACCCAGGGGAATGACCTCCAATGGGAGAAAAGAGGGACCTCGCCGGCGGCTCCAGGTATCCGCAGCTAGGGCACCGAGGAGAAGGGCTTCTCTGGTATGGATGATCTCTAAGACAGCACACTGTGAGACGGGGGCGGGAGGAGAGAAGATGATGGCAGAGCAGCCCGGATCCGTCGCCGGCGCCGGCGAAGGAGAAGGCCAGTTGGTGGAGCAGAGTGGCCCAAGATCCACAGCCCAGAGACTTATGCCATGCGACATCATGACGTAGGAGTGTATATTGGGCCGAGCTTTACTCAGAAGGAGATGAGGATTGGCGGAAAACCTTCCAGGCGACAAGCGGACGCACCCTCCGCTTACGGCAACGACCTGCTGAGCCATCCGCCGTTGTTTTCCCACTCCGGCGACCTGCCAGACCGGCGGTGTCCGCTTGCGGAGGTGACCGCTCGCGTGACCCCTTGCATCTTCTTTGCTTCTCCGCCACTTCTCCCATTCTCCGGCAATGCCTCCTGCATTTAACATCGACAGAACTGGCGGTACACACGGTGCTGCCGGGAATCGGCCGGTTCCCAATCCCCTCTGCCGGAGAAATTCCGATCCCCCCGATCTTTCCGATCTCTCCGATCTCTCCTTCTCCGCCACCGCCGTCCCCGTCGTCGCCTGCGACTGCACAGGCGCAGGGCCTCCGTCTCGCTGCGGGGACTGGAAGGAGAAGGAGGAGAAAACGTAGCGCCGCTGCCCCGCCACCGCCCGCCGGCGGCCAGCGCCCTCCGCCACCGTCGCTGGGTGCTCCCTACCCGACTGGCTAGCCAGGCGGAGGACGGCTATTGGCCCATCGATTCCACATCGCCAACGGCCGCTGCGTCAGGTCTGCGCATTTTCATATTTACGAATAACTCCAATATGTTTCTATTTCTTTCATTCGTACCTAAAACAAACCCAAATTTTCCCTCTCTGAAAATTCCATACACCAAGATTACGTCAAATTTAAAATTCTATGTTAATTGTTAATTAAAAAAAAGGGGTCTAAAAATGATCAAATTTTAAATATATATTTAATTTTAACTAAATTCCAGGCTTTCAGATTTTTAGAAGGGCCCACGCTCTTCTCCTGACCCGATCTGTTACGCCTTAACGGCAAATAAATAAATAAACAACTGTTTTATTTATACATATATCCTTTTCATGTCCCACAGAGTGCCGCCAAAAAAACACTCGAAAGGCCATGGATACAAATACATTTCATGTAGGGCTTAATCGTCATACTATGATTACACGTACTCAACGACACAGCGAGAGAGAGAGAGAGAGAGAGAGGAGGCGGTGATTCTAATGTGCGGAGGCCGTTAAGGCGGTGATCACACCGCTATCGTCCATGACGTTCTTGTTATCATTGATAGAATGAGATGGTCGTCTTCCTCCTCTTATATAACCTAGCAGATCTTCCTAGAGTGGCTTGCCCAGCAGGTCTCCCCTCTCCCTCCACTGTGGTCCGAATCCCGGCAGCCTTCGCCGGAATTCTCTTCCTGGAGTGTTGTGAGAGAACTCCGGGAAGCAGATATCAGGTGGCGGGGTCATGGGGGCGGTGGCGGCGGTGATGGTGGCGCTGGCCATGGTGGCGGGATTGGCGTGGTCGTCCTCAGCGGGAAATGTTACCTACGACGGCCGCTCGCTCATCATTGGTGGCCAGAGGAAGATCCTCTTCTCCGGTTCCATCCATTATCCCCGAAGCTCTCCCCAGGTTAAGCTCTCTCTCTCTCTCTCTCTCTCTCTCTCTCTGCTCGTTATTCTTCTCCATCTTTTTTAGTGTTTTCTCGTCGCATTCGCCTGTTCTGGGATGTGGTGTGGGCGTCAGTGGGATCCTGAAATTCACTGCGGAGTGCACGAACGATGGGAGAGGGAGAGAGAGAGAGATGGGGAGAGAAGCCTCTTCAGCCGTAGAATCAGTGATAATCCAGACGTCAGTTTCTTGAAGAAGACGACTCCTTATTGTGAAGAGCCACCTCTTTCAAAACCCAAACAGAATCCTCTTTTGGGGGATAGAAGCACATTCCGTCTAGAATCTTCGTTTTCGGTTAACAGATCCCGGAGCACCACGAACTCAGCAACGACTTCCACACAGAGAGAGAGAGAGAGAGAGAGAGAGAGAGAGAGAGAGAGAGAGAGAGAGAGAGGGTGGGGGACTCCGCCGCTTCTGTAGAATCTTCGTCTCCATCAGTCAGATGAGCGCAGGCATCTCCACCCGGTTGTCGCCACCGTGCATCTTCGAGATTGGAGTCTTTCATTAAGAAGAAGCAAAAGAAGACGAAGAAGAGGGCAGCTCCACGTGATGAACTTGCAGCCATCGTTAGGTCAACGCCCGAGTGTTCCCCGGGAGATGGTGCAAGACGACGCCGCCCCTGCTGCATCCTTGGCCTCTGTGCTCTGCCACGTGTCTGCTTAACTGCCATCAATCGTCGTGCCGAGATTATTCCTCGTCGGCCTGATCCGCCGGTCGCGGCCACCATCGCCCACTGCTTTCTGATCCGGTCTCCCGATATTCAAGTGGGGCACAGTCCTACCACCAGATTACTGGGCCAGCTGACTGACGGATCTTCCGGCATAATCGAATCCAAAAGCTAGTTTATTTATCATGGCGTCATTAATAAATGATGATGCTGTGCGTTGGTTTGCAGATGTGGCCGTCTCTCATACAGAAGGCCAGGGAGGGAGGACTGGACGCGATACAGACCTACGTCTTCTGGAACGTTCACGAGCCCCTTCAGGGACAGGTTGGACGGCCCCCGCCCCTCCCAATCCCCTGGATAAGGTTCCTTGGAGGGCTTGAATATTTGGGGTCGTCGTCTGATGCTGTCCTCGTCGTTGACCGTCGGTTGCAGTATGACTTCGAGGGGAGGTACGATCTCGTGCGATTCGTCAAGGAGATACAGGCGCAGGGTCTCTACGTGAGCCTCCGGATCGGCCCCTTCATCGAATCCGAATGGAAGTATGGGTGAGTGCCGTGATCATGGTAGATTGTCCTCCCTCTTCCCTCCTTTACTCAATACGTTTCTGGTGTGATGTAGGGGTCTGCCCTTCTGGTTGCACGACGTCCCGGGCATCGTCTTTCGATCCAACAACGAGCCTTTCAAGGTGATTATACTTGTGGCCGCGTTAGTCGTTCTTCGTACTCCTCAGCTCCCTTTCTTTCCCTCTCAGCGTCTCCAAATCCGCTGTGCAGTTCCACATGCATAGATTTGTGGCGAAGATAGTGAGCATGATGAAGTCCGAGAGGTTGTTTGCTTCTCAAGGCGGCCCTATCATACTCTCTCAGGTGAAGTACGGTCTCCGCTTCAAATAGTGTCAAGGAACGAAGATGGCTAGGGTTTGACAGAGTGGTTGTTGCCTGATGAAACTGCAATCCGGATGGCAAATGCAGATCGAGAACGAATACCAGAATGTGGAGCCTGCATTCCATGAGAAGGGGCCACCATATGTTCGTTGGGCGGCGGCCATGGCGGTGGGGCTTGAAACCGGAGTGCCCTGGATGATGTGCAAGCAGGATGATGCACCAGATCCTGTGGTACGCCACTACGTACACCTATCCTCACATGCGTACATTTCAAGCTGGACGAATTGCTAGCTATGAAAAAAAAGTAGATTGGTAATCTCCTTTTTTTATTATCTTTGGGTTCAGATCAATGCGTGCAATGGAATGAACTGTGCGGAAACATTCAAGGGACCTAACTCACCTAACAAGCCATTTCTTTGGACGGAGAACTGGACCTCTATGTACGTCTTTGACTGAAGTCACCTTCTTTTTTCCTTGCATTTATAGTCTCAGTCAGTTGAAGAAGCGTTACCTCTCTCTCTCTCTCTCTCTCTTCATGATGAAAATATAATACTATAACTGACCTGCGTGTAGTACTTCTCCATTAAAGGTTTCAGCGATTTGGAGAAGAACCATACATTAGAACAGCAGAAGACATCGCCTTTGCAACTGCACTGTTCATCGCAAAGGGCGGAAGCTTTGTGAATTACTACATGGTGAGTTTTCCTACCTTCGTTTTTATATTCAGAAGATCTTGCAGAGGATCACACGTGCATTAGTCTCGTACGACATCCAGATCCATTTATTTTGAAGAACTATAGCATGCTGCGTTTCCACCTGTCCTTTCATATCCAGAAGATTCAAGTCTCATCATTGATAGTTCTTCAAAATAAATTCGTGAGAACGTCTTATATGCGGAAAATCCACGTGTTTGAAAATTTTAGGCTGTTATAACCTCCGCACATGTGATACGTTCTATTCCAATGGAAATCGGCATGAAATTACTGCTGAAGAAAATCCCTTCATCCTATGATATGCTAAGAACCTGACAGTTTTTTTAAAAGTTATTATTTAATATTTTAGGCTCCAAGCCAAAAAGATGCTAGGATCCTTTTGATCTA
>CM046536.1:2370000-2417500 GCA_024713555.1 Spirodela polyrhiza
CGTGTGGATCGACGTGGGATCTGATATGCTACATCGAGCACTTCTGCGTCGCCAACCTGCTCAAGCTCGTCGCCATCCTCTTCCTCTTCTACGCCGGTGAGTCATCCCCATCCCTCTCCGATCCACTCCCCCCCTTCTTAACCTAAGAGACTACAGACACGCCGACGACCCTTGAAGCTGAGATCGATCACTTTCAGAGATCGAAATGCTTGAATCTGCAGCTCGACCTGACTGATCGAAATACCTTGCACTTTCGGCTTTTCCTCAGCCACTGAGTGATCTTTACCCTCTCGTAGTGCTGCTGTTCATCTACCTGCTGTTCAAGACGGGGGTCTGCGGCTGCCTGGGAGGGGCGGCGGGGAAGATGATGCGGGCTCTGTGCGCCACCTGCTTCTCGGCATGCGACGGAGGGCTCCGCTTCCTGAGAGGGACGATGAGGCGGCGGAAGAAGGAGAGGGAGAGGGCGAGGGCCATGGAGGGGGAAGATGACGAAGAGTATGGATCCTTCTCCGATGGTGGCTGGGGGACTCGCCGGCGGCGGAGGGGGGAGTGGTTGTCGCCGGCGTACTCGTCGTCGTCGTGGTCGTCGTCGTCGGCGGCGAGGTCGAGGGAGAGGAGGAGGCTCCACCTGGAGAGGTCGCTGAGGGCGAGGAGCCACCGGATTAGGGTGGAGCTGAGGGAGAGCCACCGGCGGGAGCCCCGCCAAGACCAGAGGCGCCGCCTGAGGACGATGCACGACGTCCGAGTGACCAGGACTTCCAGGTTTGCCCGCAAGCCGGGCGGCGCCGCCCGGTTCGGCCGGGGGAGATGGTGAAGCGTCGAGGGCACCGCCACCCTGAGGGTTTCAGATAGATATTTCACGTTTTTCTTTTTCCAATGATAATGGGCAGAATAAGTTTAAGACCTGCCCTCTCTCTCTCTCTCTCTCTATCTCTCCCTCTCTCTCTACCTCTATCTCTCTATGTGTCCATCTCTCTCTCTCTCTCTCTCTCTCTCTACCTCTGTCTATCTATTTATCCATCTATCTATCTATCTATCCATCTCTCTCTCTCTCTCTCTCTCTCTCTACCTCTATCTATCTATCCATCTCTCTATCTCTATCTCTATCTATCTATCTATCTATCCATCTCTCTCTCTCTCTCTCTCTCTCTCTCTTTCTCTCTACCTCATCTATCCATCTCTCTCTCTCGTTCTCTCTCTCTATCTATTTGTCTGTATCTATCTATCTATCCATCTCTCTCTCTCGTTCTCTCTCTCTCTCTCTCTCTCTCTATCTGTCTCTATCTATCTATCTATCCATCTCTATCTCGCTTTCTATCTCTCTCTCTTTCTCTCTCTCTCAGTCTCCCGCTCTACTCCCCAATGGGCCGACGCCGCATCTCGATCAATAAGCTGGGCCAGGCTCGGCCCAACTGAAGATGCCAAAAGTCAGCGCTTTTCCCTCGATAGAGTGCAAAAATAGTGAGCAGCCATGGAAATCTACATCTTGCAGCGTTGGAATATACACAGTATTAAGCCTGTACAAGCCCCCGGCTCTCTCTGAAGTACCCACAAGACCGTAGAAAAATCTGCGTTGACCTCATACTTATAAGAGACGCGTCATTGATGCAAGAGACTGCAGGGAGGAGGATACCGATCCAGCTGGCGCTCAGTTCCCAAGAAGAGAAGTCAACAGGGCCAATCCGGCGATGAAGATCATGATGTTGAGGAAGTAGTTTGACTGGAGCGGCTTGTCAGGGCTCCCCCCGATCGCCTCGTACTCTGCCCGAATCTTCTGCTTCATCGAGTTCGACAGCTCCCTCTGCCATTCAGAGCATCATATTAGATCCTCCACTCTCTCTCTCTCTCTACCATATTAAATATTTATAAATTATATATGCATCTGTAAATTATTTAACCAGAGTCAGGGGATAAAAATGAGGGTATGACTGACATTTCCGGAGGAGTACTTGGCGGCGACGAACTTCTCCGGCTTGGCTTCCTTGGGATCGTCATCTATGGAGAAACCCTGCCGAATAATTTCCATAATTGGGATTATTTTAGGGAAGGGAGACGCGAATTACAGAAAATTTCCCGCTCTCAGGAGGAATATTTTTCATATTTTCGGAGAACGCACCTCGGGAGGATCGAATTTTGCGCCAAGATCGCTGAGCTTTGCGTGGGCCTCTGCATAATCCTTGAAGAATGCCTCCTGATCTTCGGCATACTTCTCAGCATACACCTGAAGAAGAAGACCATTTTTTTTTCTTAATTCGTTTTCTTTTTCTTAATTTTTTTTTCTTCTGAATTTCTTTTTCTTTTTATGAGTTTTTTTATTTTTCTTAATCTATATGCAGTCCAAGAATCTCGGTTACCTTGAAGGATGGGTCGTCAAATAGAGCAGCGTCGGTGGGCAGCACCAGCAGATCTTCGTCCTTCTTCTCTTTGATATCCTGAATGACAAGTTTGGAAGAAAAAATAATAATAATAATAATACATAAATAAATAAATAAATAAATCATTCAGAGGCCAGATAAAAAGATTCCCCACCTTGAAGTAGCTGTTGTCAAACTTCAACCACTGCACAGTCCACGATTGACCTCCGGGGGCGCCCGGCCCATCTTTCTGTCAAGAATCACAGAGTTTGACCGCATAACTACACCAGATGAAGGATGAGGGGGGGGGGCTTCAATGGAAGAGAAATGAAGAGGGGGACGGTCAACGCACACCAGCAATCCACAGTGTTTTTATTTATGCTATTGGATGAGGAGATCAACGCCACGAAATAAAATAAAAATAGAAATAAAAATAAGAATGGAAACAAATCTTGGAGATGGGATTTATCCTTACCGTATACTTGGTCTCTGGCTTGCCCCACCCACTGCGTTCGGGTCTTGATCTTCCCAGAGTATGGGCACCGGACAATGCGACTATTTCCTGCAAGGACCGACAGGTGACCCCGAAATTATAAGCTCGTCATGAAGAATCAGACGTCCGTGTGATGAATAAATATGGACTGTGCTGCGGGTGCTGACCTTGTCACCGAGGCCCATCCTGTAGAACACTTGCCGTAAATGGGAGGCTGGAGAAGGTGGGCCAGCATCTACGAAATTCAGAAGATTATAAACCCTTAATGCAGGGAATTACGCAAGGAATTCTCTGAAAGTCCGAAACTGAGATCACAATTAAATGGTGACAAAGAAGATCGTACCCAAAAAATATTTTTAAAATAAAAAATAAAGGGATGGAGCAATGTTTCCAGTTGAGATGAGGGTCAAGAATTCAGAGAAATAACATGGAAGGAGATCCTAAAATACTTGTTGCAGAGGCGTATGATATTTCTCACCAGGAAGCTTCCCCTCTTCAGGGCACTGCTCGGGGTCAGTGACATCCACGCGACCATATTTCATGGGGATTTTCGGGCCGCCGGCTTCCTAAAATCTAATTTCACATCAGTTATCAATGTCTTCTGCGCCAATTCGTAGATAAAGTAAATATGATTGAACAAGAACCTCGATCGCTGTGGCGCTGGCTAATTGGAACAGGTCTGCGTATGTAACTCCAGGGTACTTATCCTTGATAGGCTGAAGAAGATTTAAGGCGTTTATGAGACCTGCGGCACCTCGTCAGTACATGGAAACTTAGTCGGCAGGTTGGAGTGGGATTGGGGCAGGAAAGGTACCGGCGTTAGCTCCATGCCTCAGCTCTGGCTCGAATCTCAGGCTTCCATCTGCTCCGCCTCTTTTGGGCCACTCTTCAATGTTCTTGTCGTAGGTTCCAGAATCGTGCCATCCAAGCCGAATCTAATGCGAAGATGAAGAGCCAGAGTTACTCAATCGAAAACAATCAAATCACCTGCAGTGTATTCTAATGGAAAATTGTCTACGATCTAAATTTCGTTCGAACTATCAAAGAAAATATCATACGAAGAACCAGCATGAAGGACCGTATGCTCCGTTCATGTATAAACCGGATTATAATTTTGCCGAGGAAAACTACCGAATGCAGTATAATAGCCGCAGACAACACGCTCAGACGATGTTCTTCCCGCATAAGATCAAGAAACATTGTTTCACTGTTTTTCTACGTCTTGTCCAGATTTCTCTTCGTGGTTAGCCATTAAATAGGGTTTCATTCAAATTCATAATATTCGCACTAACATTTGGAAGAATCGTTGGTCCATCGCGATAAGTCAAAGAGGAGAAAACATTTGAAATCTATCACGACCAAGCAAACGATTGAAATACACAACTCGGTGAAAAAACGGAGAGGGGAAACCCTAGACGAAGCCGTCTTTGGAGGTGCACGGATTTGAGGGGGGCTACCATGATGGGATGGCAGAATTTCGTCCTGAGGAGCTCCTTGATGTCCTCTCTCGCGCTCTTCAACTGGCCAGGATCCGACGCGAAGGACGTGGCGGAGGCGGCCCCCGACGACTTGCGCACCGCCCCGCCGCGCGCATTCTACGAACGGAAAACCCCATCTGAGCTCAAAATTTCGCAGGCAATCGAGGAAACTTCCCATCCACCACGCACACAGCCCGTAATCAGTCGCATCAAAGCAATGAAAAGCGAACGAAATTACCTTCTGGGAGTGGAGGCGGAGAGGGGAAAATGGAGATCCCTTGAGTGAGATGCGGCGAGAGGAAGAGGGGAGGGCGGAGCATCGCGGCGACAGAAGAAGGGACGACAACGTCACCGCCCTCCTCGACGAAACGGCGCCGCCGGCTGCGGCGGCGGAGGGCCCGGCCAGGGAGGCCCCGAGGCCGGAGATGGAGGCCGGTGAGGGCAGAATCGCCGCCATGGTTCGATCTGAGACTCCTGCTCATAAGATCGCGCTCTCTGTCCTGGGCCTTAAAAAGCGCCGTCAACGGCTATTGTTCCTCGCCGTGAGACCAATCCTTGATAAACGAATAGCAAATAGACACGTATCAGATAACCGTTGACATGTCGCTCTATCGGGCGGGCTTTTCTGTCTGACGTGGACCACGATCTTT
Organism: Spirodela polyrhiza; assembly: GCA_024713555.1. Classification (NCBI taxonomy): domain Eukaryota; kingdom Viridiplantae; phylum Streptophyta; class Magnoliopsida; order Alismatales; family Araceae; genus Spirodela; species Spirodela polyrhiza. The sequence continues at coordinate 2,374,976 of CM046536.1, forward strand.
TGTTGCTCTGTCAGCACACGTGGCCGGGCCCTACGTTTTCGGGCTGGGCCGAATCTTTCCGTGGGGCCGGCTCGGACAGCCCGCGGAGACCCCGGTCCGTCCGTATCGTGAGCTCTGCTCCCCGCGAGGACACAAATTGGTGTTCCTTAGGAACTGTTTACCCTACCGTACGACCATGAATAAAAACAAAGATAACCCGGGGGTCTCTTACGTGGCGAAGCCTCCGTGGGTGCTGATTAGGGTGTGGGCGAGGGACAGGGGAAGATGGCCTACAAAAGCGGGGGCTCTTGTGGATGAACAGCCATTACAGGCTCTCCTCCTCCGCTCTCAGGAAATCGCGGCCGGCGGAGTGATTGCCACCGTCGGAGGGGCGGCGAGGTGGCGCCTGTTCCTGCAATAAAGAGGTGGAATTGCGATCCTCGGATTCGCGATTCCTCGATCTTGGATCATCTCGTCGATCTCATCTCGGGTGGTGGCGGTAGGAGGAGGAGGGAGCTCGCGCGGCGGGGAGCTTGAAGCTGAAGCAAGGTACGGGGGGGAATCTGCTTTAGGTCTGAATGTTTGGTGGTTTTTCTCGTCGCCATTGCTGTGTCTCATCCGGTGACTGATCGAGGGGTGTTGAGGTTTGATTCGTGATCTTCTGTCCCGGTCCGTCCCTGGTACGGTGCTTTCGGGAGCAGATGGTGTCGCTTGCTGAGCTGCATTGCGTATGTCTTTGCCTTGTTACGCGCTTTCGTTTAATGTCGGGTGGTTTTTCTCGTTGTGGCGCTGCATTGTGGCGCTGTGTCGCGCCATTGTCGTATCTCATCCGGTGACTGATTGAGGCTTATTGAAGTTTGTTTCCTGATCTTCTGTGGCGGTCCATCCCTGACATGGTGCTTTTGGAAGCATATGGTGTCGCCTCCGGAGCTGCATTGTCCATATATTTGCCTTATGACGCGTTTTTGGGAGCAAATGGTGTCGCTTGCTGAGCTGCATTGTGTATATCTGTGCCGTATTTCGTGCTTTTGTTGTGACAGCCGCGTTGAGGTGTGACATGATGCCGGTGTGATCGGTTGTGCAGTGTGTTTCTCCCTCTCACGTCTCTGAAGTTTTTAGGTTTGTCTTGCCTTTCTATTTTCCTATTTTTATCGTGCATTTTCCTTTATTTTGTACCGTCTGTCTGGAGAAATTTGGAGAGTAATTGACTTTCTCAGTTTCGACCTCCAGCTTGTGATTCCTTGATGATTGCAGCTCGACATTTTTCTATAAAAAAATGCTCTCTCCTGTTTTTGCACGGGGATCTCGTTTATCTTGTAGAACGGATTTATTGAATGCATATGTTATTTCCAATTCCTCTTTTGCAGCTGTCTGTACTGTTTTGGGGGGACACTGAATACAGAAAGATGGCGCTAGGAAGAAACCCCCGTACGGAGGGTAGGAGGCCTTCTTCTTCCTCCTACTGTTCAACAGCGACCCTCGTTTTGTTTGTTGGTCTTTGCCTGGTTGGGATCTGGATGATGACATCGTCAGCAGTGGTTCCAGTCGATATATCTATTTCTGAGACCAAATCTGATGCTAAAAGCCAAGTTCAGACCGATATGCCATTCGAGGATAGTTCTGGCGTTGTGCCAGAAGGTGAAACGAAAGCTGAAGGTGCCACCAATAATAACGATTCTTGGGGTGAGAGAAGTTCCGAGACTTCTACGGACCAAAAAATGGGTGACGATCAGACAGCAGATTTTCATGAAGAAGCTCCTCCGAAGGGAAACGTCGGTACCGGACAAGGTCCTGATGATGCATCGCCAGCACAGACATACGATGATGCTGACGGGAATGAAGGACAAGGTCCCAGTGAAGATGTGGAGCAGGGAGTTGTCACGAAAAAGGATGCAACGCAGGATCCCTATGAAAATGGAAAGAGTGAACAAAATCCAGCTGAAGCCTCAACGGATGACAAACGGCAATCTGAGAATGAAAAAAAATCAGACTCAGAAGAGAAATTTGATGTAGGGAACACGGAGGGAAAAGTGGAAGAGAAACAAGAAATGAAAACAGAAAAGAAATCTGTAGAGAACATAAAAAACGAACAGTCTGAAAGTGGATCAGATGCAGGGGGAGAATCTGACAGGATGCAGGATGGAAATATTGACGCCCAGATAGAGGAGAAGGTCGATGAAAAACAAGCCCAGGAAACAGTTTCAAGTTCTGTTGAGGACAAGATAAACGACCAGTTAAGGGAGCAGAACTCCAGTACTGTGTCTCCTGATGATGCGCAGTTAGAGATTTTGAATGAGACCAGCACTCAGAATGGGGCCTGGTCTACACAAGCGACAGAATCAAAAAATGAGCAAAAAGCCCAGGAGACTATATCAAGTCGAAATATCACTAGATTCAGCTGGAAGCTGTGTAATGTCAGTGCTGGTTCAGACTACATACCTTGTCTTGACAATGAGGATGCTATTAAGAGACTCCGAAGTACTAAACACTACGAGCACCGAGAAAGGCACTGTCCTGAAGAAGGTCCGACTTGCCTTGTTCCCTTGCCGGAGGGATATAGACAGCCAATCAAGTGGCCTGTAAGCCGGGACAAGGTAAATAGTCGCTTGTATGAGTGGTCAAACTTTGACTCATCCAGATCCAAGTACGAAAATTTCTTCATTGTGTCTTGCAGATTTGGTACTTCAACGTACCTCACACTAAACTCGCCGTGGTGAAAGGGCATCAAAATTGGGTCAAAGTCACTGGAGAGTACCTCACTTTCCCTGGTGGGGGGACCCAGTTTAAGCACGGTGCATTGCACTACATTGATTTCATCCAGCAGGTAATTATTTCTCCTTCCTGGCGTAGCTTATCTCTGCATATCTCTGACTCTGTTAGACCGGCACACGCACATGGGTACAGAACGTCCTTAAACATTGCGTCGGCCTTGCAAATGCGAGTCTGAGAAGCCGTGTCCTTCAACCCTTATGCTGCACGGACCTGGACCTGGAGTTAATCAGAATCCTAGTCTGGAAGGGATGGTATTGGTGAAACATTCCTTCCTGTATTAGACGCATGAATCAGAACTAGATGTCCCCCGTTGACTTTTTCTTCCGAATCTTCCTCATATCCATCCATTTTCTACTTACTGGTCACGTTAAGTGAGTGCCACTGTCAATAGCAACATGGCCGTTCCTCGTTTAAGGGCTGTGCCAGGGTGAAATTACTGAACCTGAATATTTTTATTTATTTATTTATGTTTGTTGAGGACGTTGACAATGTAGTACAAGCCTTCCTTTGCAGATTTTACCCGGCATAGCCTGGGGAAAGCGAAGCCGTGTGATACTGGATGTCGGCTGCGGAGTTGCCAGCTTCGGTGGCTATCTCTTTGAGAGAGATGCTCTCACCATGTCCTTCGCCCCGAAGGACGAGCACGAGGCCCAGGTTCAGTTTGCGCTTGAGAGAGGAATCCCTGCCATCTCCGCTGTCATGGGCACCAAGAGGCTCCCCTTCCCCAGCCTCATCTTCGATATCGTCCACTGCGCTCGATGCAGGGTCCCTTGGCACATCGAAGGCGAGCCCGCAGCCTGCCTGATGCTCCTGTTCCACTAAACCAGGGCGTTTTCTTTTTCCGAGCTTCATCGTGGAGATGGTTGCAGGTGGTAAGCTCCTCCTGGAGCTCAATCGGCTGCTGCGCCCCGGGGGCCACTTTGTCTGGTCCGCAACCCCAGTTTACCAGAAGCTGCCCGAAGATGTCGAGATCTGGAACGGTGAGCCCAAGAATCTTCCACGCACGTCTATTTACATCCACTCTAAAAATAGTAGCAATCTTTGATGACGATCGTTGACTTTCTGCCTCCTGCGACCGATGACAGCCATGTCCGAGCTGACAAAATCCATGTGCTGGGACCTTGTGACCATCAAGAAAGATACTTTGAACGGAGTCGGCGTCGCGATATACAGGAAACCTTCTTCCAACGAGTGCTATGACAGCAGGGAGAAGAACGATCCCCCCCTCTGCCAAGAATCTGACGACCGTGATGCCGCTTGGTAACTCCTCTCTCTCTCTCTCTCTCTCTCTCTCTCTGCCTCAGTCAACTCGTGTTTCTGGTTCCCAGAGTTCAGCCATGGACTGGGTTCATCTATAGATTATGTCTTCGTGTGGCCAGGAACATATCGTTGCAGGCGTGCATGCACCGAGTGCCGGCAGACCCTGCAGAGCGAGGATCACAGTGGCCTGAGCAGTGGCCGCAGAGGTTGGAGGCTACACCGTACTGGCTGAATAGCTCTCAGACGGGGGTCTATGGCAGGCCCGCCGCAGAGGACTTCAGAGCGGACTCCGAGCACTGGAAGCGCCTAGTCACCTCCTCGCACCTCCACGGGATGGAGGTCAACTGGTCCAGCGTGCGAAACGTCATGGACATGCGGTCCATCTACGGAGGGTAAGCGGGAGCCACGCTCCCCCGTCGGGCCCACTTACTCAATACGTATTAAAGTTTTGACTTTTCCCCCGCAGATTTGCCGCGGCTCTGAGGGAGGTCAACGTGTGGGTCATGAACGTCGTTCCGATCGACTCCCCGGACACGCTTCCGATCATCTACGAGCGAGGGCTGTTTGGGATGTACCACGACTGGTGTGAATCCTTCAGCACTTACCCCAGATCATACGACCTGCTCCACGCCGATCATCTCCTTTCCAGGCTCAGAAAGAGGTCACATTCGCTCTTCACCAAGTCAACATATAGAAGTCAACCCTCGGATATCTCGCCATCTGAGTCGGAATATTCTGCATATATTCGCCATTATCGACCATTGATTTCACATCCAGTTTCCCTGCTGCAGGTGCAAGCTACTGGCTGTGATGGCGGAGGTTGACCGGATTCTGAGGCCGGGCGGGTATCTGATCGTCAGAGACGACAGGGAGACGATTGCCGAAGTGGAGGAGATGGCCAGGTCTCTGCGCTACGAAACCAAGCTGGGAAAGTCAAAGGGCGAGGAGGGGTTGCTGTGGATGAGGAAGACCATGTGGCGGCCCACGGAGTTAGAGGCCAATCCTGCCGCCGCCGCCGCCGCCAGGGCATCCTCAACGTCGTAGAACCTCGCTGACCAGGCGGTGATCAGGTGAGTTGACCAGCTTCTTTCTCTGTACATGAGAATGGGAAGGTGGGGGAGGAGGTGGGGAGGATTTGAAGAAGAGCCCTATCGGGGGTCCCTGGTTTCTCTGGCACTTTCTGGACGACCCTCTTTTTATGAGGGAGGGGTTTATTTTTAAAATTCCTCGGAACATGTATAGGGTTTCTGGGGAGATTATAAAGTAGGGTTATTTGGTTTTGGCTCCCCGTAAACTAATTGAATTGTTATAAGCCCCTCGGTTTTCACTTTTTACTTTTCTGTTCCTGAGACATATCATGTAGGTTAAGACTGAATTATCTCCATGATTGTCCCCGGCTTGGTCGTCCAGGAAGACCGATGAGATCATATGTGGGCCCGGACCCAGAAGTCAAAAGGATCCATTTGGACCTTTATTGGGTCAAACCCAAAGGTCAACTGGATCCAATAGTAGCTTAAGCGGGTACGGAGCTTAGAAGTCAAAAAAAGATCCACGCGGGTCTCAGAACAATGCCCTACGGCCCAATAAGTATCTCTTGGGTCAACGCGGTCTAATAAGATCGTATGAAGGGTAGAAGCCATGTTGTCAGAAATGTCCGATAACTTTATTGGGGCCCATGACCCAATAGTCAACGGCCCAATATAGGCCCACTAATGGCCCTAATGCTGCATACACAGAAATATCCAATAATCTAAGAAATCCGCCAGATCAAGTTACTAGTCAATGAAACAAGGTTGACTTTTAAAATAAATATATAATTTCACTACCCTCGCGTTTAATTCCTGTAATCCATACTGTTAGGTCAACCATAGTGAGGGGAAAATCGTTGACCATACTGTTAGGTCAACCATTTAGCCGAGTTATCCGCAAGAGGTGGGTCTCTTAAACAAGCTGTGTTGTGTGGGTCTTCTCAGTGGATGAAGGAAGAGGGAGAGGGGGAGGTGAGACCTGTAGAGGAGCGGCGGCGGATGGCGGCGGCGGCATGAACCTCCGGTGAACCACCCTCGGCGGCGCCGCCGATAATCCTCCACCGTATACCTCATGCATCATCTGGCGGGGTCCCTTCCTCCGCCGATGCTCCGCCTCAATTCCTCCTCCTCTGCCTTCCTCTCCACCTTCTCCAGGACCCTCTCCCTCTTCGCCAGCCGCCGCCGCCGCCATGTTCAAGGAACCAGCAGGGTCCTCCACTCCGCCCCTTTCCTGCTCTCCCTCAAGGAGACAAGCGCCACCAGGAAGAAGTCCCACCGCCACAACCACCGGCACATCAACAGCGGCGCCGCCCCCTCGACCTCCAATGCTCCGCCGGCGCCGCCGGGGAAGAAGCCGAACCCACAAGCTCCCCAAGAAATCCCTCTCTCCCGCAAGGCCATGCTCAAGGCCCGGAGAGAATCTCCAGAAGGGGTCCTCCGCCACAAGCTCGACATGTGCTCCAAGCGGGGAGATCTCCCAGAAGCCCTCCGCCTGTACGACGAAGCGAGGGCTGATGGCGTTCCCCTCTCGCAGCACCACTACAACGTCCTCCTCTACGTCTGCACTTCCCCTCCCCCTACCGGCGCCGACGAGCCCTCGCCGGCCTCTACGCCGGCGCCGTCGCCGGAGACGGCGAAGCTGGGCGTGGAGAGGGGATTCGAGATCTTCCGGCAGATGGAGGTCGACTCGGTACTTCCCAACGAGGCCACCTTCACCAGCCTCGCCCGATTGGCCGCTGCAAAGGAGGACCCGGAGCTTGCCTTCAAGGTGATCGAGGAAATGTCGAGGTCGGGGATCCCACCGAAGCTGCGAACATACGGGCCCGCGCTCTTCGGCTTCTGCTCCAATGGCGACACAGAAAGGGCCTTCGAGGTGGAAGCTCACATGGCGGAATCCGGCGTCCTGCCGGAGGAGGAGGAACTCGCCGCGCTCCTCCGGGTCAGCGCCGCCGCCGGGGAGGCGGGCCACGTCTACCGCCTGCTGCACCGTCTGCGGTCCACCGTGAGGCAGGTCTCCGCCACCACCGCGGAGATTGTGGACGGATGGTTCAGGTCGGAGGCGGCAGGGCTGGTTGGGGTGGATGAATGGGACCACGAGAAGGTCCGAAGCGGGGTCGCCAGTGGCGGCGGCGGGTGGCACGGGCAGGGATGGCTGGGGACGGGGCGGTGGAGCGTCGGGAGGACGGGGGTCAGCGGCGCCGGAGTCTGCAACCGGTGCGGAGAGAAGCTCGTCTCCATTGACATCGACCCAGTGGAGACTGAAAACTTCGCCAAGTCTCTCGCCACCTTAGCTTCCCAGCGTGAGGTCAAGGCAGACTTCAACCGGTTCCAGGTTAGTTCTCTACCTCATCCGGCACATAATTCTGCATAATTCATGGATATTCAACCCAGTCTGAGGCTGAATGCGTTGGGTTGCACTGCAAAACTGGGTCTTTTCCGTTCTTTTTGCGGTGGTTTTGACTTGGATGGGTCAACCTGAGACCGTTCTCTCAGCCAACACATTCATGTGGGTGGGGATCCTTGGTTGACTCTAGAAAGTGAGTCATAGAAATAATAGCCCTGGTGCTCTCTGGAAGTATTGAACCAAGTCAACGGGGGCAGCCAGCATACTAGGCCCATCCATCGTAACTGAGGGTCTGATTTCGATGTGACACTATTCTAACAATGGGGACCGGAAGGCATGATAATCCTGAATTTCCATATTGTTCTTGAGAATTTCCATATTTATATTCTTATCCGACACATAATTATGCATAATTTATGTGCATATTGGTTTGTACAGTCAACGTGTTCTCACTCAGCCTGAGGCTGAATGCGTTGGATTGTACAGTAAAAATGGGTCTTTTCCGTTCTTTGTGGGGGTAGTTTTGACTTGGATGGGTCAGCCTGAGACCGTTCTCTCAGCCACATCATTCCGTGTGGGCTGACATCCTTGGTTGACTCTGGGAAGTGCAAGTATCGAACCAAGTCAACGGGAAGTAGCATGGCTATTCTAACAGTGGGGACATGGAGGCATGATAATCCTGAAGATTCTTATTGCTCTCGAGAATTTCCATATTCGTATTCATTGATATAAATAAAAATAAATATATATGTGAGTTCATAAGTTGACCACACGCAGCAGGGCGGAAGATGGATTAATTTGAGATTCTTGATCATGTCCAGGAGTGGCTCGACCGCAACGGACCGTTCGATGCCGTGATCGATGGCGCCAATGTGGGCCTTGCCAACCAGCACCACTTCAGCTTTTTCCAGGTAAAGTTTCCTCCTTTGGCTACTAATGCCACCCACACTCCTCACACCCCCCCCCCCCTCAAAAAGAAAAAAGTTGACTTTTTCAGCTCAAGAGGCAGTTGACTTTTGTGGCAGTTGAATTCTGTTGTAAATGGGATCAGACAAATGAGCCCGGCAAAAAAACCGCCACTTGTTGTTTTGCATAGCCGGCGGGTGAAGGGCGGCCCTGCAGACAGCCCGAACAATAAGAAGCTTCTGGAGAGCTGGAAGAGGAGTGGGGCCCTCTATGCCACGCCGCCCGGATCCAACGACGACTGGTCAGCGCTCTCTCATATCTGCCACTTACTTGATTGATCATTTATCCATCGATTTTCACTCCTCATTTTCTTTTCAGATAATTTCAATTCATAATATCTCCAAGAACCGATCATTCATGTTTCTTTCCATTTATTTATTTATATTAATTGAAAGGTTGGATATCTATGAATATAGCGTTGACCACAGACTGCATCCATCTTAGAGAGAGAGAGAGAGAGAGAGAGATGGGCTTCAAGAAGCTCTGAATTTTATGAATAATTCATCGCAGGTACTGGCTTTATGCGGCGGTGAGTTGCCGATCTTTGCTGGTCACCAATGATGAGATGAGGGATCACTTGTTTCAGCTTCTGGGAACGAGCTTCTTCCCAAGATGGAAGGAGAAGCACCAGGTCCGCCTCTCTCTCTCTCTCTCTCTCTCTCTCTCTCTCTCTCTCTCGCTCTCCCTCTCCCTCCCCCACTCCTCTCCCCCCCTGTCTCTCTCCCCCCTCCTCTCTCTCTCTCTCTCTCTCTCGCTAAGCCCATCATCACTGTGCAAATAAAAAGTATTTATGTATATATATATATATATATATATTTTTTTTTTTTTTTTTCTGCAGGTCCGACTGAAATTCTCGAGGAGCGGGCTGAGCTTCCACATGCCGCCTCCCTACTCCATCGTCATTCAGGTGAGACTTGCACCGTCTCCCCCACTCTCTCTCATCTCCCACTCCATTCTCTCTCATCTAATGGCCTCGGCAATGGTTGACCAGGAGTCGGAGGGTGGCCGGTGGCACGTGCCGACAGTCGAAGGGGATGACATCGACTCCCCCAGGCAGTGGGTGTGCGCCGCCAGGGCTTCCGCCGCCGCCGCCGCCGCCTCCAGAGCCGCCCGCCGCCAGTCCCTGGCTGCTTAAAGCACCTCATCCCCGCTGTTCTTCTCAAGGGCTCGTGAGCTTGCAGAGAGCATTGACCGAGGACTTTGGTGGGTCCCATTTAATTTGTGAAAAAACTCTGGGAAAACGCCGCCATTGACGGATTCATCAAGGTCTATTTTTTTATATAATTTTCGCAATTTTCTGCTTAATTTGAAGAGTAAAAAAAGTTGAAAATCAACGGTGATCCGACGATTTAAATAGGATAAAAAATGGAATATAGAATAGGGGGAGCTATTTATTCGTGCGAATAATCGTATTTTTCTCGTCATCGTCTTCCTCCGGTCGTTAGTGGGCTTCTGCGTCCTCTTCCTCCTCAGAGCTCGCCGGCAACGGCGGAGGGGGGACCCCGTGGCCGTTGAAACACGCAGATCTCGTCGGTTAGATCGTCGTCTTCCTCCTCGGCGGGTACTGTTCACGGAGACCCGTCCAACGACCAAATCTCTCTCTGCGCATCCATGCTTCTTGGCTTGGATCTTATTCCAAGGGAGGAGTTCCACGGGGGGAGAGAGGGAGGAAGAGAGAGAGAGAGAGAGAGAGAGAGAGAGAGAGAGAGAGAGAGAGGGAATGAGAGAGAGGGAGTGAGAGAGAGGGAGTGAGAGAGAGAGAGAGGGAAGAGGAGAGAGAGGGATGACACTAGCCACATTGGCCTTTTCCTGGCCCTCTCCCCCTCTTCCGCAGGTTCATCTGAATCTAACGGACCCATCTCATGGAAGCTCTCTCTCTCTCTCTCTCTCTCTCTCTCTCTCTCTCTCTCTCTCTCTCTCTCTCTCCTCACTCTCTCTATCTCTCCCTCTCCATCTATCATACTCTCTCACTCACTCTCACTCTCTCTATCTCCTTCTCCATCTTTCTATCTCTCTCTCACTCCTCACTCTCTCTATCTCTCCCTCTCCATCTATCACACTCTCTCACTCACTCTCACTCTCTCTCTATCTCTCCTTCTGCATCTATCTCTCTCTCTCTCTCTCGTACAACCGGCGAAGCCTGTCGGGCTTAGACCGGCCCACTGACGCTGTGGTGGTCCCATCTTGGTGCACGCATGTGGGCCCGTGCTCGCTCGCCCATGGAGAGAACAGCGAATACTATAAGATGTTATTTATAATTCGCGTTGAAATTGAGATATATAAGCATATAATTATCAGCCCGTCTTTCTCTCTCTCTCTTTCTGTCTTCTAGTCATCTCCGGCGGGACCCAAATAATTAAACCCTCACGGCGAAAGCTCCAAGCGATCTGAGCAAGCGGCGCCGCCGCCCCTGTCAGGAGCTCCGCCGCGGACGGCGGAGGAGCCACTCGGAGAAGCTCTGCAGGGTCCTCGTGTCGGCTCGGTAGTGCTTCTGGGTGAACTCCTTGAGTTCCGACCACGTGAAATCGGGGTATTTTCTTCTGTCGCCGGCGGCGGCGGCGCCGCCGCCGCCGACGAGGCCCTCCGGCGGCCGCAGAAGCTCGTCGTCTCTGGGACAGAGGAAGAAGGCGATGGATCTCCTCTCCTGGTTCCTGCTGACCACCGCCCTGTGGAGGCAGCTCTTGTACCTCCCGTTCGACAGCGCCTGTGGAGGAAGATAATGCCAGAGTGAGAGAGGAAAGTAGGGCGTTGAAAGGTTGCCGGAGGCTGCCGTGGCATGACCTCAAGACGGCTATCGCCGAAGTTGCACCGGCGTTGACTCCTCCGGAGGTAGGTATGGCTATGTGAGGTGAGAGAGATAGAGATAGAGATAGATAGATAGAGGGAGAGAGAGAGAGAGAGATAGGGAGAGGTAGAGATAGAGATGACAAGAGATAGAGAAAGAGAAATGAAGAAGATAAGGGGAAATGGGCAGACAGAAGGCCGATAGAGAGAGGTGAGATGAACGAGAGGGGGAGAGAGAGAGATGCAATGGATAAATACAGAGAGGTAGAGATAGAGATAGCGAGAGATGGAGAAAGAGAGATGAACAAGATGGGGGAAATGGGCAGACCAAAGGCCGAGCGAGAGAGAGAGAGAGAGAGAGAGAGAGCATGGAAAAACCGACAGAAGGCTGATATGTCGAGGGTCCCCAACCCCTCATCACCACCGGACAACTCCTCCGACAAAAAGCTCCCTCGTCGTCTTCCCTGGTGGACAATCGTCCTCTTCTCTCTCTCTCTCTCTCTCTCTCTCTCTCTCTCCTTCCACAACCCTGTGAATCTCTCTTCTCCTCAATTTACATCCCCCCCGTCTTCCCAAATTCTCCCCCCCCATCGCGAGAACAATACCATGAAAGTGTCGCCGATGTTGACCACGAGCGCGCCGCTCACGGGGTTGACCGCGCGCCACCGCCCGCCAGAGAAAACCTCGAGGCCTCCGACGAGGTCCTGGTGGAGCACGGTCATGGCGGTGGGGTCGCAGTGTGGGCCCGTCCCCATCGCCAGCTCCGGCTCCGGGCAAGCCGGATAGTAGTTGCACCGCATTATGGAGCTCCCCTCCTCGAAGAAGCTCCTGTAATGGCTCCTCCCCACCCCCAAGCTCACCCCCAGCAGCTCCATTATCGCCAGCGAGAGCTCTTCCATCGCCTCACAATACCTCTGGTAAACCCACCTGCAACAATGAAGTCATTCGAACCAGTGAGCCCTCGCCGGAGAAGGAAGGAGAGGATATTCAGAAAGGTTACCCCATGGCTTCGAAATCCTTGCCAAGGATGGAAGTGAAGAAGCGGACGACGGCGTTGTCGCCGGCGACCGCGCCGGAGTGGATGTGGGGGAAGGAGAGGGTCTCCTTCCAGGGGAGGTTGGAGGAGAAGCGGTGGGCGTGGGCGCCGGCGTAGCCGCAGAGGCTGCCGGGGAGCTGACGGGCACGGAGCTTATTGCGGAGGGGAAGGCGGAAGAACGCATCGAGGCAGTCAACGGCGGCGGCGATGAGGGCGAGGTCAACGCCGTGGTTGGTCACCTGGAAGAAGCCGTGGACTTTGCAGGCGGCGGCGACGAGCCCGGCGGCGCGAAGGGTTGACTCCTCGTCCCCACTCAGGAAGCCCCCGAGGTCAACGACCGGCGCCGCCAGTTCGTCCAGCGTCTGCAGCCTCTCGGTCGACGGCCAGATGAACTCCCGTGGAATCTTGCTCTTCTTCTGCATGAGCAAAGAGTCAAAGACGACGACCCCGTTGCCGCCGCCGCCGCCGCCATTGCTCCTCCTCTTCTCCTGCGCCTCTACCCCTGCGCAGATGACCACCGAGGAACTCCGCGACTCCATTACCAGTTTTGCTACAGAGCGAGAGAGAGAGAGAGAGAGAGAGAGAGAGAGAGAGAGAGAGAGAGGAGAGAGAGAGAAGCTGCAGTATGGGGGGAAGAAGAAGAAGATGGGCGGCGGAAAGCTGGTCGATTTATCAGCCTAGGCAGGCGGTTCAGACGTATGTACATTATCACAAAAGCCCCCATTAAAATTACCACGAACATTAAAGAGTTAGAGAGAGAGAGAGAGAAGGTAGGATGAGGGTCAGGAGGAAGAAGAAGACGGGCGGCGGAAAGCCGGGGACGTGCATAAAAACCGCATTTTATCATTATATTAGTCTCATCGTATATTATCATAAAATTCCCATTAAAATGTTTAATAATGTTACATGGAAAATTAAAAAATAATTGGAATCATGGCCGATTCATCGGATCAAATGGACGGTGGATCTGGGGCAGAGGATCCACGTAGTGTCGCCATCCACCTGGAGGGGATACGAATCCTCTGGTCTGTCGTCCACGTGGCCCCTCTTTGGACGGACCCCGGGCCACGTGGTCGTCTTGTCGGCCGGGCCCCACCCGCATGGCGACAGAACACTTCCTCGGGGCTCACCACGTGTCGCTATTAGGCCCAGTAAGCCACGTGGTAGAGCATATATGGGCCGGGGCCAATTTCCACTGTGCGCTCGTCTTTGGGCCATTAGCCCACTAAAACTAGTATATCGGGCTTTGCAAGCGTGGCCTAACCTAGCCCATTAATACCGAGCTTTCTGAATTTTTTTTTAATGTTGAATATAATTTAATATCATATTTATTGGAAATCCGATGCATGTACCATCACCTCCTGTGAGTGGAGCGCAGAGAGAGAGAGTGATGACGGTGGTCGGGACCAGATATTGGGCCTATTGAGGCCATTATGGGCCGTGATGACACAATTGAGCCTTCTTGTCAAGCTCGGGGCTGAGCCGGTAGGCCCATTAATAGGTTAGAAGCGTATTTGGGCCCAAGCCGCCAGCTTTTAGCAATGGCGGTTGGCTAAGAAAGGCCCGACCGGCAGCAGAGCCTCGAAGAGTTACCGGCGGGGAAACGAGGGAGGGCCGCCGAGGAGGGAGAGAGAGAGAGAGAGAGAGAGAGAGAGAGAGGGAGAGATAGGGAGACGGGGGAAGAGAGAGAGAGAGAGAGAGAGAGAGAGAGAGAGAGAGAGAGAGAGGGAGAGATAGGGAGACGGGGGGAAGAGAGAGAGAGAGAGAGAGAGAGAGAGAGAGATAGGGAGACGGGGAGAGAGAGAGAGAGAGAGAGAGAGAGAGAGAGAGAGAGAGAGAGAGAGAGAGAGAGAGAGAGGATGTGGTGCCACTCGTGCAGGGAGGAGTACGAGGATGTGGACGCGGGGACGTGCAAGGAGTGCTACGAGGAGGCGAGCGAGACGGAGGAGGAGTTGAAGAGGGAGATCGAGGATCTCAAGGCGAAGGTCTCGTTCCTGCGCCTCTGCTCCCCGATCGATCCCCACCTCCCCGCTTCTCCGTCCGCCGCCACCGCCGATATTTCCCTTCACACCTGGTCCAGTGGCAGCGACAGCGTCGTCTACGCTCCGATCCCCGCTCACAAGGCAGTCCTGGTAAATTCTCTCCTCCACTCTCAACTTATAAGATTGAAGGATGAATTCGATTGAAAGTCCTCTGAAAACTGATGAAACTGTTGGCTCAATCATGGAATAGCGATCCAAGTTAGACAAATAGCTCAAAAAAGTCCGATGATTTGTTTCTAAGTTTGTAAAACAAATTTTGGATTGAATTCCAAGGCATTCGATGCTCAACTTTCTTCCTGGAGGAATGCACTGGGCAGAACTCGCCAAGAAAAAACCATAATCTCCTCCCTTTTACCTGAAATTTATAAACTAGTCATTTTTTCTATAATCTTGGTACAGTTTGAAATTTTCTTTCAGAGCTTTGCCAATTCCAATAGCATCTCTAGTGTCTTCCGTGCTTGATTGAGCTTATGAGTTTTCCATCAACTCCTAATTTGATAAATATTTCACAAGTCCCTGCTCAGGTCCGAGCATTTCTTGGTTAAAACCAATCACCTGCACCAAATCGAAGAACAATTTTTCATGCTTAAACGTTGGCAGAGGATCCGATCTTCTTCTCTCTTGTCCTTCTCCCTTCACCCCGTTTACTGGCTTATTTTACTGCACAGAGGGAAGCATCGGTTGACTCTGGCTTTGAGATTGACTGGGAGATCAGAGATGAACCCTCACTCATAAATATTGGTGCCCTAGCTTCTTTGCTTGGAACAACTGGATCACTGATGATAAAAGGTGCATTTGAGAGGAAAGGTGGAATGATAATTTATCGCTTACAGTGGTGGAATATAATTATCTTATTAAGATATTTTAAGAGTCACTACGAAAGAATACAAACAGTTATTGCTCTCTAACAGGGTTTATATCTTCAAGGACGCATCTGTTCCTGTTTGATCTATTTTTCTTGAATGCATACTCTGCTGGTTAGAAATATCTTATTTATTGATTTATTTTCTTTTTTTTTACAAATAAATCGTGAAGAAAGAGCCTATGTGGTCAGCGTTTACAGATAAATATATATGCTAACTGGACAAAACCACCCAAACCATTTAAATTTATTTGTGTAGAGCGCATGTGATGTTGAATGGAAATATTTTTTTTCTCTTGAATTTCATCTTTGCCTTGATTTTCAAACAGAAAATTCCTGAAACAGAAACAGTCTGGTCTACGTGTGCGTGTGTGTATGTTGATTCGCTAAAGACCTTCAAAAAAGTTAAATATGTTTTCTTGAGTGCATGCAGTGTTGAAGGAAGTTTTTTAAAAAAATTCTGCTTCCCATTGAATCGTAGGGCAAAAGAAATTCTGAACCACGAAACTATCTTGAGAAATTCTCTAGGAGAGACTGAATGGGTATGCTCCTGGAAATTTCCGACACCAGGGCTCTCAAACATGAGTGATGAATTACATATATATATATATATATAACTTTTAATTGTGAAACGTTTAAATCCGTTTTTATTTGAACCATGCAACGTTGATGGGATTATCATTTTTCTCCTGAAGAGAAAAGGAATCCCTCAAGCAAGAAACAATCTTCACATGTCTGTGTGACCCCAACTCACGATGTCTGCATCTACAGTTCAAAATCTTGCTTGCTTGCTCCGCCCTTGATCTTCATTCATCCAGATTACTGCCTAAACACACCCGGGGCATCTCTAGATAAGCCGGTCGCCCGTCTTCAAGGCCATGCTGGAGAGCGATATGGAGGAGAGCCGGAGCGGTGCCATCAAGATCGCTGATGTCTCCTACGCCGTCCTCCGGGCCTTCGTCCACTATCTCTACACAGCAGAGGCGCTGCTGGATGAGCAGATGGCATGTGACCTGCTGGTGCTGGCCGAGAGGTACCAGGTGAAGCACCTCAAGGCCTTCTGTGAGAAGTTCATCATTTCCAAGGTCAACGGTGAGACGGCGGTGATAAGCTTTGCCTTTGCGCACCGGCACAATGCCGGGATGCTGCTGGAGGCCGCTCTGGCACTGATATTGGACAACATGAGCACGCTCACTGCGAGGGAGGAGTACAAGGAGCTTGTGGAGAAGGACCCGAGGCTCGTTGTGGAGATCTATGAGGCTTATCTCACCAGGCAGGTCAATACCGCTCCGAGGGAATGAATAGATTCAGGTCCTCTCAGTTTCTCTATCTTCTTTTCTCTCCCGTTCCACCTATCTAGCCCCCTCCCCCCCTTCTATCTCTCCTTCTCTCTCTCTCTCTCTCTCTCTCTCTCTCTCTCTCTCTCTCTCTCTCTATCTATCTATCTATCTATCTATCTCTATCTCTCTATCTCTCTCCCTTTTGGGCTTTGTTTGTAGATAAAATTATTGGACAGTCCGCCCTCTGATGTATTATAGTTCTAGCTAAAAAGACGTTCTTCGAACCTCTCATTCTCTCTCTAGCTAGATGATGTTAACAAGAGAAACTGCTTTCTTCTCTTGATATTGATATAAACAAAGCCATCATTTTTTTCAGACATGGTAAAATACCATCTTTCCATATATGTTCTAGGGCTCCTCGCGAGCCTGCTTACTTTCTTTTTTTGCTTCTTTATACCATATTTTATGGCTTAGTTCGCTTGCATTAGTAGGGTTATATCATTTGGTATCAAAGTATTAATTTGGAATTAGATGGTACCCAAGATCAGCGACAATCATTTTGATAACTTAGTAGTTGAAATCAATGGTGTCTAAGAGGAGATGAAGAAGACAGTTCTCCCCATGATCGTCCCACTTCATTCTGAGTTAGAGATATATGAGCCTTCTCTAAATGGCAGACGAAGACATCACAAGTTATAGATTCTTTCTTTTAACAACGGCAACGATGATATCTTGAAAAAGAAAAACTGAAAAATATAATAGTATGTTTTGAGGGAGACACCATGTCTTGATACTTCTGGACTAGTGAGAGATGCCCATTCTAAAGTTTGCAAGATCTCAGGCTACAATCCTTAAGGTGTTTTGAAAGTGCTTTGTCGGTGGGGCAACATCTATCAAAAATTTATAAACCTTAAACAAGGAATAGTTGTAGATTATTGATGAGATTTTGAAATCTTATTAGTATTTCTGAAAGTAATTATCCAAAATTTATCAGAAAAAATTACACAAAAAGTTGAATTGTGAAATATAGTATGAGTAAATTGATGAGATTATGAGAAATAATGAATTTTTCCAAGTTAGTGGAAGAATGACTACACAACTTGTGGGAGGCATGGAATCTTAGTTACCCTTGGGATAAAAAATTCACCTACTAAGGACTTATGAGATCAAGACAAAGGAAAGAATTCAAATGCTTTCACACACAAGCTTTTGAAGTGTAATTGACACAAAACAAGGCATGCTAGTAATGTTATATCATAAGAGAATAAGAAATCAGATTTTCCTTCAACTAGTAATCATTAAAGATGTGGATATTGTTATGACAAAATATGTACTGAGTCATTGATGCTAACAATACCTAAAGATGATTGTGATTCGAGTGAAGGTATAGATGACGATTAATGAGAACATGATGTAGCACCGAGGTTGATCTAACCTCTGGTGAAGAGGGATAATGCGTCATTCTGGGGTGGGGATCCTACATGCGACTAATAGGCCCGATTCGACTAGGTGTAGACAGGTGCTAACTAGTGGCGATGCCGGCGGATGGCAACCGAAGTCGAGCATAGATATGACAATCTTCATGCGATGCGTGAAGGGACAGGAGGAAAGAAAGGGCGGTAGATGATAATGAGAAAGGAATGCTTGTCGGGGTGTCACCCAAGGTGTGGGTATAGGGAGACCTTCTCGATCCACGTCTGTTGGGGGGGGAAGGGGAAGCTCAGTGCCGTTGACATGGCTCAGCCGCTTGAGCTTGACGACCAACACAACAAGTCTTGTGTGTGTGCATGTCAAGATTCACACCATGATGAGTCTTGACCCATCCCACCTAGATAGGCCCAATGGTGGTGGGGCAAGGGTGAGATGGCACTATGTGGGATAAGGACCGAACCAATAGGGGGGATTGAGGGCTAACCTGCAGGCCAAGGCTTGATTAGTCGTGGGGGGATTGAAGGATCCTCATACAGGCGCAAGATCGACAATGCTAGGAGTGGTGGGAGCTCTAGCAATGGTGGTGAGCGTTGTTGTAGCGAGGTAGGTAGCTCATTGCTATTTGTGGCATCATCAGTAGACACGTGAACTAATGTATCATGGGGTACATGCTTGCAAGCGGAGGGCTGTCCCTCACAAGGTGTTCAACATACATGCAGGCACACAGGTGGGCATTCGAGGAGAGGCGACAGCAACTCTTGACGACTACTAGTGGGGCTAGGGGTGGTGATACAGCTGGACAATCCGAAGCTCACTAGCTAGGTTCCTAGTTAGAGTCTACAGTGGACTCTTGGGCTACGTAACGGCATGCAAGCAGGCTCATGGGGTTCACGAGCACGACAACGATGTCTATTAGGGTGTGGAGCGCGATGTCAGATGTAAGGCGAGCGTGCAATAAGAGCACCTCACAGGCTACCACATAGTACTCGCGTGTAGGTAGTGGCACGGCAAGTGACTAGTGACGTAGTGGTGGTGCCATTGATCAGATAGTGCTCTCCACCCCTCAAGCTTCCCCTCTCCCTTTCTCTCTAAGTGGAACTCAGCAAACACACTTTTTACTCAAAATAAACAACTCTCCCTTTGGTGGCAGCTCTCCATCCCCTTATATAGGGGTTCACATGGGCCAAGGGTGAAGAACCACGCGAGAGGCCCAAAATGCCAAACCCCCCCAAAAGTAATACACAGTCCTGGGTGGGCCTTCCTCTCTATTGGGCCCGAATAAGGGTGGCCCAAAAGAGAAGGGGTGAGGGAAATAAAGACACCAGCTCCTCCAATTGGGCCCACACATATGGCCCAAAAGGAGGAGGGAATAGGACGAACAAAAGCAAAAAGAAGTAGGCCATTACATCCCACCATGAGCCCAATGTGAGCCCTAGGAGTGGGAAGCTTTTCATGTGGTGTAGCAAAACCCGGGGTTCTTTGTCCCTGCTCGGGCTCTGCAATCTAATTGACAACGTGGGGGTGAGGTCTCTTCCATTGCCTTGGGCTCGTGCTATGGTGGCAAGGGGTCTGGTCCACCACCAGAACATGAGTGGTGAGGGTGACGAGATGGGTGACTAAGAAGAGGAAGAACCTTTTAAAAAAGTAAAAATATATCTCAACTCAATTATGGATTTTTCAAAGCTAGTTATTATGAAATTGAAGGAATCCATACAAATATGTTTGACCACTATTGAAATTGATCATGGAGGCAACTACAGTTTAAATTAAAAAAGGTTAGTAAAAGAGCTCAATCTTTTAAGATTTAAGATGGCAAATTATGAGGTAATCATTGACAATAGACAAATAGCAAAAAGTTGAGGAGTTTACAAGAAAGTGATATTGTTGATACTAAGGTATTTGTGATATAATATGCCTTATCATTACTATAATGGAGCATAGATGCCATATTAAGTATAAAATTATTGAAGTCATTAGAAGTAGCACAGACTCATGGGGGATTATTGAGAAATTTATTGTAAAAAATGTCCAAATCTTGAAATAGGATTCAGAACTATGCAAACTATCTTATTAAAGATCATGACCAAAATACTATAAAGAGGTAGAACATTATTAGTGGAATTGCATCATTTGTGAAAAATAAAGAAAACTAAGGAATCTTCTAAAATCATTATTGAAGTAGAGAGGAAGTTCAAATATCACTTCTCAAGGATTTTCAAACTAGTTTAAGAACTACCCCTAATTGTGGTGTGGATCATACAACCAAGTTAATTGTAAGTATGAAATCAATCAACATCCATTTAATCATTATTTTCACATCTAGAAAGATGAGATAGTATATTCCATCTAAGAAATATGTAGACAAGTCTATGATATATGGAGGCAATAGCAAGACGAGTTTGTGGCAAGACAATGATATTGTGGGAGTGCCTAGTGTTAGTTTATTAGACATTTGAAAGTATATTGATTTCTTTGGATGACAAATTATCTCCGGATGAGGAAATGCCATCGCTTGAGTACAGATAACACAATTGTTGTCCATGTGATAGAGCTCAATACAAACTTTGGTGTCTTGAGTGAGTGTCCATTCCACAAATCTTAAGGACACTCTTGATTTTGTGAGGTTGGGGTCCTCTTTGAATGTAATATTGCAATCCTCAAGTGTAAAATACATGGTAAGTTGTTTGTAATCATATACCACTGGCCATAATATATGGATCCATTAGAGATTGAGGATAGTATCCACATTGCTGAATGAAATTAAAAGACATCTCAAACTATAATGCCTTGAAAATCTAGTATAATGTCTTCAGATAATCTTTTGCTTGTTACACAAATACTACTGCCCATGACAATATTATAGTTAGAGGTGACTGATGTTGGAAGATGCATTTTGTTAATGAGGTCGGAAGGAATGAAGTTGTGTGTGGCCTCAGAGTCAATAAGAATAATGATGTCATAGGTTCTCAAATATCCCTTGAGTTTCAAGGTCAACTATTGAATTGAGGGAGAGCTCAACTCATTCTAGTGTGTAGACGGAAGAACTATTTTGAAGGATTATTTCCTTATCATCAAATACTATTTATGTATCAGACACAATATTTATTTGCAGCTACTGCTTGCAAACGTGGTTTGGTATACTTTTCGTCAGAAAGAAAAAGACTTTGGCTGTTAACAAAAGTAAACGAGTTTGTGAGAATGGAGGGTCGATGTGGTCAGAGATGAAACGTGAAATTTCTATCTTTCACTCACGAACGATCTTCATAATGACCTTAAGGCATGTGGGCTCGAGCAGACAAATCTCAGCGTGAATGTCAGATTTAAGCCCTTTGATAAATATATCTGATATGGTTTCATTGAAGAGGTCAGTACTTTACAATGGTTTCCGTCTATCTGATGCTGAGGAGTTCTTGAAGGGTGACTTCTTCAGACGACGCAAAATGGTCAAGAGATTGGCGGCGAAGATCTCTCAAATCTTGAAATGGTTCATGTGCTTCCACCCAGCAAAAACAAGTGAGAGCTTCATCTTTAAAGCTCACGCATGCCACAACTAATTTATATGAGGGAAAATAAAGTTCTGCATGATATACCCACCCGTAAATTTTGTCCGGAAAATAGAGTCTCATCGAACTATCTCCAAACGTCATCTGTCCATGTTTCTGACGAAATGTCTATCCACACAGAGAGAAAGAGAGAGAGAGAGAGAGAGAGAGGAGAGTCTCAACTTCTGACGGTGTGGATTCGTCTCTTCTGGCTGATCTAATTCAAGAAAAATAAAAGTGAAAAGCTCTCTCTCTCTCTCTCTCTCTCTCTCTCTCTCTCTCTCTCGCTCTCTCTATCTAGTTGGAATATGGGCCACAGAGTCTCCGCATTTCAATGCGTATCTTTAATTGCGGGCAAACAAAGGACGAGAGCAGAGACCGCCATAATGAACGCTTCTCTCCATATTGGGTAGATGACAGAGACCTTTCTCTCTTTTCCGGTGCTCAAAGATTTCTGGTCGCCTGCCATGCACAGGCTTTTGACGAACAACCCAGCTTCGAGAATCTCTCTCTCTCTCTCTCTAGGCAAGGCCGGACCGAACGTGAGATCATCCTAGCATTTCTGAGCGAGAGAGAGAGAGAGAGAGAGAGAGAGATCTGCGCTTCTTCTTCTTCTTCCTCCACTGGAAACTCAGATTCTCCGAGTCTTTCCCCGACGATCCCAGACCTCCGAGAGTGTGAAGAGCATAAGAACGAGGGGTGGGAGACCTTCCAACCAGAACCATCAACAGACGACCGTCGCCTTGCCCCCCTACACTTTATCCCCTCCAAAGAAGCCATCCTTTTGAATCCAGGGGTCCCGTTGATAAGTCATACACAGAAGTCCCAACCCCACCCCCCTTCTGCATGCGACTCTCCACGAGAGCTACAGAGAGAAGAGCGGAGAGACGGTGGACCCAGATATGAATAGAGAAGTCGAGAAATAGATATCTCTCTCTCTATCTCTATCTCTCTCTATCTATCTCTATATCTCCATCTCTGTGTGTATGTCTCTCTCTCTATCTACATATCCATCTATTTATACGTCTGTCTTTTCTTCTTCTTCTTCATTTAGAATTACTGTGCGTGAGAAGGTGGCTCATGTTTTAAGGGGAACCTGATTCTCCAGCAGCAAGGATGGATGGATGTAATCCTTTGCACGTACGATCTCTCTCTCTCTCTCTCTCTCTCTCTCTCTCTCTCTCTCTCTCGTTGATGTCACTATCTCCCTCCCTTCTCTGTCTCTGTTCATCAATCCTATTTAAGTGCTGCCGAGGGCAGAAACCCTCCCGCCGGAGATCATCACTTCGCCGGCAGCGGCAGACCACCGCCGTTACGCCGGTCGTGGTCCGCCGTGAAGGGTGGTGGGAGGAGGTAAGGAGAAGTTTTCAGCTCTGCCTGTTTCTTGTTGATCCTCTCTCCTCTCCTCACGCCTCAGAGTTCTCATTCATTAGGTAGGAACATGGTGGAGGGAGGGAGGGAGGTAGGGAGAGAGCTAGCGAGAGAGAGAGAGAGAGAGAGAGAGAGAGAGAGAGAGG
This sequence comes from Spirodela polyrhiza, assembly GCA_024713555.1. Classification (NCBI taxonomy): domain Eukaryota; kingdom Viridiplantae; phylum Streptophyta; class Magnoliopsida; order Alismatales; family Araceae; genus Spirodela; species Spirodela polyrhiza. Next base: position 2,397,819 of record CM046536.1, read on the forward strand.
AGGGAGTGAGGTACGTGTAGAGTGAAGAGAGAGGAGCGAGGCCTCTCGATCTTGGGACTTCGCCGACATTCAATATCCTCGAGCTACCACGTAGCGCGGCCACCGGGTCTTCTGCAAGTGTGAACAGATCTTCTCCCTAACTTGACCAGGATCTCTATTTTAGAGAGAGAGAGAGAGAGAGAGAGAGAGGGAGGGAGGGAGAGAGAGGGAGCCTACGTCCCCGACATCGCCAGGTCTCATCCCTCTGCTATCTCCCTATGAACACGTTGCTCTCTATCTCTCTCTCTCCCCCCATATCTCTCTTTGGGGGTTGAGAATCCGCCTCTTCATAGATATCAACTGTCGTAGATTTCTGGGTTTCTGTGAGCTTAGGGAAGCGTTCTGCAAATTCTCGCAAAACAATCGATCTCATTGACTCCTCTCTCTCTCTCTCTCTCTCTCTCTAAAAGAGACCCTGTTCTCTACCCTCACTTCCTCCTTCAGGTCAGCGACGGCGGGGGCCAGCGGAGAACAAGAATGGCGGAGAGCGGCGGCGCCACCAGAGGCCACCACCATCACGGCTCCAGCTTCTCCATCGACCTGGGTCAGCATCATCAAAACCTAGGCCCCAGCAAGTGCTACGACGACGATGGCCGCCTCAAGAGAACCGGTCAGAAAAACCTCCTCCTCCTTCCTTTTCACTCCTCCTTAGACTCCTCCCACCTTCTTCTTCTTCTTCTTCTTCAACCTCTGACTTGGTGCTCCGCCATGGCCGCACTAGGGACCGTATGGACGGCGAGTGCCCACATCATCACCGCGGTGATCGGATCCGGCGTCCTCTCTCTCGCGTGGGCCATCGGTCAACTCGGATGGGTCGCCGGCCCCGCCGCCATGCTCCTCTTCTCCGCCGTCACCTACTACACCTCCTCCCTCCTCTCCGACTGTTACCGCTCCGGCGACCCCGCCACCGGCAAGAGGAACTACACCTACATGGACGCCGTCGCCGCCAATCTCGGTCAACGCCCTCTTCATAAAACCTCCCCCATACTAAACTTTCATTCTATTATTCAATATGAAAATTCAATCTTTTTCAATATTTTGTTAAATTTATGCATGACTTCGAACTGGGTTTAGGTGGGATGAAGGTGAAGGTCTGCGGCTGGATCCAATACGTGAACATATTCGGGGTGGCGATTGGGTACACCATCGCGGCGTCGATCAGCATGATGTGAGTGTACATCTCAGCCGTTGGAATCGGATCGAACGGTCTGCATGACCACTGCCGGCCTGGTTTTGACCCGTTGTGATCCCGGTCAACGAGCAGGGCGATCAAGAGGGCCGACTGCTTCCACCGGAGGGGCCACGACGGTCCGTGCCACGTGTCAAGCAACGCGTACATGATCGCCTTCGGGGCGACCGAGATCATCTTCTCCCAGATCCCAGGGTTTGACCAGATATGGTGGCTCTCCATCCTCGCAGCCGTCATGTCCTTCACCTACTCCTCCATCGGCCTCGCTCTGGGGATCGCACAAGTCGTCGGTAGATTTTTTTTTTTTTCATCACACCAAGTCTGATTGCGCGCATGGATTTCCTCCGTTCATCGTCCGCCTGATTTTACATTTAATGATAATATCATTACTATTATTCGATGTATTATTGCAGTTTAGAAGGCAATTTGTTGGTATATAATGGGACATCGTTGACTTTTTCTTTTCAGGGTACTTTGAACAAACAGGAGAAATATAATTGAGACACGATTCACCTTTTTTTCAATGTATATATATTGTTGGTAGCTAGCCGATTTCTTATTTAAATTTTTATTTAATTGAATTTTAAATTATGATGCTTTTGAGATAATATTTTTTAATCTATTTATATTAGTAAATAAAAAGAAGAAATAGTTCCATTCATTATCCATGTAATTTATCATTGATTTTTAACCTATTTTTTAGTTAGAGTTGATTTATCATAAAGCGAATTTTTAAATTTCCTTCATCATAATATGCAATCATATGTAAATGTGCATGCATGTATATCTTCACTCAGTATTGATTAATTATTTTAATGTTGGAAAATAAGAGAATATGATTAAGAATTTAATTTTTCAATTTATATATTAACTTTAAAGTGATTACATGTTTTTTTATAATTATGGTATTTTCGGCACCTAAAGAACATATTACGCTCATAAAGTACTCCACAAGCAATATTTTATTAGTGATAAAAATACGTCATGGTTTCTCAATTCCTTAGATGATTAGTAAATATACCATCCTAAATATTTCTACGATTTTTTTGCATGATGAGACCATATATTTTATACTAAGAAAATAAAAACATGGTATATTTTTAAAATGTAGCTTATTATAATGCATTAAATTAAATTTTACATTAACATAATATTGAGACAAAAATGGTTCACTAAAACAGTCGTAGATACCTACATTACATTATAACTATTTTGAGAAATAATATAACCATGCCATTATTATTTTCTTAATTTCATAAAATAAATAAATATTTTGAGAATGTTGGTACAAGGATTTGACGAATTGACCTTGCTCAGCGAACAAAGGTTTCAAGGGAAGTTTGACCGGGGTCAGCGTGGGGCCCATCACCCAATCTGAGAAGATCTGGCGGACCTTCCAAGCCTTCGGCGACATCGCCTTCGCGTACTCTTACTCCATCATCCTCATAGAAATCCAGGTACCTCCCTCCCGCCTAAATTAAGGGAATCACTGCGCTGATATATCATTTGGAGGTCAACGCCCCACCAGAATAACTATCCTCGCTGAGCTTCACCTGAGTCAAAAAACCAGTCCTCGAGAAAAGTTAATGAGTGAGAGAGAGAGACGGATAGAGGGGGAGGCAGAGGAGGGAGAGGGAGAGAGATAGATAGATAGATAGTTGGGTAGATAGTTAGATAGAGAGAGAGAGAGAGAGAGAGAGAGAGAGAGAGAGAGAGAGATTGCCCGGCGGCTGACTTTTGGCTTCTTGGTGGCGGCGCCATCGCGCAGGACACCGTGAAGTCGCCGCCGTCGGAGGCGAAGACGATGAAGAAGGCGGCACTGCTGAGCGTGGCGGTAACCACAGCCTTCTACCTTCTCTGCGGCTGCGCTGGCTACGCCGCCTTCGGCGACGCCGCCCCCGGCAACCTCCTCACTGGCTTCGGCTTCTTTGAGCCCTTCTGGCTCCTCGACGTCGCCAACGCCGCCATCGTCATCCACCTTGTGGGAGCCTACCAAGTCTACTGCCAGCCCCTCTTCGCCTTCGTCGAGTCCTGGGCCCCACGCCGCTGGCCCCACTCCCGCTTGGTCAACGGTGAGCACCTCCTCCGCCCCCTGCCTGGCGGCGCCGCCACCATCCGGGTCAACGCCTTCCGTCTTCTCTGGCGCACCGCCTTCGTTGTCGTCACGACCGTCATCTCCATGCTGCTCCCCTTCTTCAACGACGTCGTGGGATTCCTCGGAGCCCTCGGTTTCTGGCCGTTGACCGTCTACTTCCCCGTCGAGATGTACATCAACCAGAAGAGGGTCCCCCGGTGGAGCCCACGGTGGGTCTGCCTGCAGATGCTCAGCGCCGCCTGCCTCGTCATCTCCGCCGCCGCCGCCGCCGGCTCCGTCGCCGGAGTCATCCTCGACCTCAAGACCTACCGCCCCTTCAATTCCGACTACTGAACCAAGCCAGCGCCGTCGTCGTCAACCACGGCGGACCCTCGCTTCTTGAAGATTATCGTCGCCAAAGGCGGGGTCCGCGGCTGCCGCCCTGCTCAGAAGGACTCGAGATTCCAGTTGGTGCAACATAATATATTATCCTATTATAGAAAAGTTTGACTTCCCCCCGGTATTTACTGAATATTGTAAAAAATAAATAAAATTTTCATTTCGGTGGAAGATCTTCCCTCTTGTCTCGGTCAACGACCTCCACGATAATCACTGATATTTATTTATTTTGCTCTTTATTTTTTACTTTAAAAAATTTCAAACAAAAAGTTGAAACGCCGAGATTAATGATGATTCCGCGTACTTAATGTTCATACGTAATTATTATCTAAAATTTGTATACTTTTTAAATTTAATTCACAGATAAATTAATTTGATTGAGTAATAAAATTCTTAAAATGTGTATTTTTAATTAATAAACCGGATTTTGTGGGCCGGTTCGAGACGGGCGAGGGAAAGATGGGCCGGGCCTATCGAGATCTCCGCCGTCGCTTCGATGATCCCAAAGTGGGCCCCGCCGGCATCCATCCTCCCCCATCCACTTCCAGTTGGAAGCCGCAGCTGCTGAAGAAGAAGAGGAAGAAGACGCAGAGGGATCTCGGAGTCTACGGCGATGGCGGGCCTGGTCGGCACCTCGTTCCTGGGATCTCCATCGACCTCGAAGCTCCTCGGCGCCGCCGGCCGGAATGCGGCCCCTGGGGTGGGGCGGACCTCAGCGCCGCCGGCGGCGGTGGTGGCGAAGATTCGGGAGATCTTCATGCCGGCGCTGAGCTCCACCATGACCGAGGGGAAGATCGTCTCCTGGGTGAAGAACGAGGGGGAGAAGCTGTCCAAGGGCGAGAGCGTCGTCGTGGTGGAGTCGGACAAGGCGGACATGGACGTTGAGACCTTTTACGACGGCTACCTCGCCGCCATTATGGTGGAGGAAGGGGGCGTGGCGGCCGTTGGATCTGCTATCGCTCTTCTCGCGGAGACCGAGGAGGAGATCTCCGAGGCCAAATCGAAGGCGGCGGCGGCGGGGGCCGGATCGGCATCCCCGGGTCCTGCTGAAGTTCCCCAGTCTCCTCCTCCGGAGAGCTCTCAGCCGGCCGTGCCTTCCCCCGCTCCCCCTCCTCCGGCGCCGATCAAATCTTCTCCTCCGATCCCTGTTGCAGTGTCTTCGGCTCATCCGGCGTCCGACGGCGGTGCGCGGATCGTAGCGTCCCCTTACGCCAAAAAGCTCGCCAAGGAGCTGAAGGTGGAGCTAGCGTCAATCGCCGGGAGTGGCCCGATGGGGAGAATCGTGGCCAAGGACGTTGAAGCCGCCGCTGCTGTTGCCGGAGCAGTTGCTTCTGTGGCGGTTAGCCCCCAGCCAGGAGGGGACTCCCCGCCGGCGAAGGCTCCAAGTTCTCCACCGGTCGAGCTGGGGACGGTCGTCCCATTTTCTGCGATGCAGGGGGCAGTAAGCAGGAACATGGTGAATAGCCTCTCGGTCCCGACGTTCAGGGTCGGGTACACCATCACCACTGACGCCCTCGACGCTCTGTACAAGAAAGTAATCTACTCTGCGTCTTTCTCGACATCCAATCCCGTTGAAGATTTTCATCTTCCCCTGAATTTTTTTCTCTGCTCTTATTTTACGGCTTCATACAATCGAATCCAGATCAAGTCAAAGGGTGTGACCATGACTGCGCTGCTCGCAAAGGCAACGGCAATGGCTCTGGCCAAGCATCCAGTGGTCAACTCCAGCTGCAGAGATGGCAAGAGCTTCACCTACAACAGCAGCATCAACGTCGCCGTGGCAGTGGCTATTGATGGTGGGTTGATCACGCCAGTTCTTCAGGAAGCTGACAAGGTTTGCTCTTCTGCATTGCTCGCAGTTACTCGTTCCATTTTTCCCCTCCCCTCTCCATGGAGCTCTGCTGATGATTGCATTCTCAGGTGGATATTTATTCCTTGTCGAGGAAGTGGAAAGAATTGGTTGATAAGGCTCGAGCAAAGCAGCTCCAGCCTCATGAGTACAACACAGGTAACTCATCAATTGCTTCAACCAGGGGCATCACTTTCCATTTCTGCCTGGTTTTGAAGAAAGGTTATCATCATCTGGTGCTAGCGAAGAAGAGACTCTTCAGATGGGTTCTATGTTTAAATTAGGAAGAGTGTCAGAAATGAGATGACATCAGTGGTCGTATATCACCAAAATTTAGATCGCCTGACGGCGATTTGGGTCAAGTCTGAATTTTAAAATATTATTATCTTAGGATTTCCCTTTTCTACGATGTGGAAAATGAAGAAAATGAGAATATTTCTTCTTTTACATGTGCCAACGAAGAGTAGGAAGCTTTACATCTCTTCTCTGTTCTTCAGAGGACTGTCTCTGCAACCGGATAGTAGCTTCAATTGTCAGGAATTGGCATTGTAGATGTCAATTGCAGGCATAGCTAATGGAAGCACAGAAGAGTTCTTGGGATGCTCCTTGGCAGGGGGGGCCTATTGCGCCATCATTGGCTGTCAACATGCTAATCTCTCATTGAAGAAGCTGATCTTGGGCGGCTGGGCGTGGGGGAGCCTTTGCCAGCTCCCTCGTTGCTGGGGCCAGCTAAGATGACATGGTGATCTCCTGGTTCGCGTTGTTGAATGGCAAGCTGATAGTGAAAACCAAGATGCTCCTGAAAGGCAGGATACCGAGCTCATGATGGATGCTGCTGTCATTCTAGCTTCCATTGATCTGCGCCATTTCTCAAGGACTAAGAAATGCAAGTTTTTTCACGCCCATTTTTTTTGCAACTTTTATAACACTAGGGATCGATCAGAAGAAGAAGATCAGTCTGCTCCATTTCTCCTCCTCCTCGTCTGGTGCAGCTCGGTTCTTCTTGTGCTTTATTGCGCCTTTTTTTCTTTCTGTGGTCTTCAGGGACGTTCACTCTCTCCAACCTTGGCATGTTCGGAGTAGATCGCTTTGATGCCATCCTGCCGCCTGGCACTGTAAGTTGATCATCTCTGCGCTGACTTTTCTAGACTTGCATCCCTCAAGCCTTCTTTCAGAAACTCTGACTTTGACTGCATTGATCGGTCGTCTGCTTGCTCCAGGGAGCGATCATGGCCGTTGGAGCATCCCAGCCGAGCGTTGTTGCCACCAAGGACGGTCGGATCGGGGTGAAGAGCCAGATGCAGGTACCATCATCTTCTACAATTTCTCCCCCCATATGATGAGAAGTCCAGGCAGGGATTCCGGATCAGGGTTTTGTTACACTCATCTTCATCATCGATTTCCTCCCCACATGTGAAGCTACCCACTTGTTCCTCCCCTCTCCTGTGAAGAAATCCAGGGAGGGTTTCAATTTAGGGTTTCTGTTTAGGGTTTCTCAGTTTCTTCTCCACAGCAAACTTCACCTCAGGTTCCTTTTATATCATGAGAAGTCCAAGCAGGATCTCAGTTCAGGGTTTTGGCACATTCATCTTCATCATCAATTTCCTCCCCATATTGAGAAATCCAGTTGGGGTTTCAATCTAGGGTTTCTCTTTAGGGTTTCTGAGTTTCTTCCCCACATCAAACTTCTCCTCAGATTCCTCTTATATCACGAGAAATCCAAGCGGGGTCTCAGTTCATCCTCATCATCAATTTCCTCCCCACATGTGAAGCTACCTACCCGCTTGTTCCTCACCTCTCCTGTGAAGAAATCCAGGGAGGGTTTCAATTTAGGGTTTATGCTTAGGGTTTTCTAATTTCTTCCCCCACATCAAACTTAACCTCAGGTTCCTCCCGTATGATAAGAGATCTGGGCTGGGTTTCAGTTCAGGGTTTTGTTACAGTCATCTTCATCATCGATTTCCTCCACTCCCACTTGCTCTAAGAAGGAATCCAGTTAGGGTTTCAGTTTAGGGTTTTTATTTAGGGTTTTTGAAGGTGGGGAGGATTTCAATCGTGCAGGTGAACGTGACGGCGGATCATCGCATCATTTATGGAGCTGACCTCGCGGCGTTCTTGCAAACCCTGGCGCAGATCATCGAGGACCCGAAGGACCTCACCTTTTAGATCTCCGCTCTCCGGGAAGGGTCAGAAGGGAAGGGGCTCCCTCTGTTTTCTCAGGCGTTGACTTTTACCTAGTGCGGCCCATTTGACTTTTTCGTACCGAGGGGAGGTTTTAATAGTAGTTCTGATATCACAGCGGGGGGATGACGTTTGTAGCTGGCGAGTCTCGGGAAATAATAGCGGCATATTTATTTTCTTTTCTTGATGAAATTTCGTTCAGATTTGACTGACGGATACGACCACATGAGGCTTTCATGGTTTTTCTATTTAAAGGAAGTCTAGGCTCTACGATATATAAAAAAGACAAGGGATTATTGACGTCCATAATTCGCCCCCTTAGATTCAAAAGTCAACGTCGAGAGAGAGAGAGAGAGAGAAGAGATGGGAAGGATTATAGACTGAGGAAGAGAGATCACAGCCGTCCGATGGACTCGGATTTCTCTCTCAAGGAAGCCTGGACGGCGCTGAGAAGCGCGGGCATCAGCTTCTGATTGGTGGAGACGATGCCCGTGTCGAGGTCCAGGTACTTGCCCTTGGAGAAGTCCAGCGGCTTCCCCGCCGCATCCGCCACCACCCCCCCGGCCTCTGCACAACGCCATTAAAATACCTCAATTGGCAGTACAAGCAACCCCCCCACCTCTCTCTCTCTCTCTCTCTCTCTCTCTCTCTCTAAGATGATCGATATTAGATGGTCAAATCCAGCACCTGAAGACAGATCGAGCCCTCTTCCCTAAAACTCTGATCGAAGATGATCAACATCATATGATTATGTCCAATGCATGAAAGATTACGAAATCTAATCTAAGCTTCCCCAGATAGCAAGCTCTCTCTCTCTCTCTCTAAGATGATCGATATTAGATGATCAAATACAGAATCTGAAAGAAAGAGACCGAACCCTCTTTCCTAAAACTCTAACCGTCATGCATTGCATGAAAGACTACCAAATCTAATCTGAGCTTCCCCAGATAGCAACCCCCCCTCTCTCTCTCTCTCTCTCTCTCTTAATCCAACACCTGAAAGACAGAGTTCGAGCCCTCTTCTTCTAAAACTCTAATCGAAGATGATCACCATCAGTTGATTGCATCCAACGCATGAAAGACTGCGAAATCTAACAATTCAACAGAAGAATCCGAATCAGGAAGGAAGAGTCAACGAACCTGTGACGACTATCGATCCTGCCGCATGGTCCCATATCTTCTCACGGTACCCTTCATGCGGAAAACGAAGGTAGATGGCGCCGTCGCCCCTGGCCAGCGCCCCATACTTAGCCTGGCTGTCGATTCTGACTGGGGCAGCTCTGACTCCGAGTCTCTATTTCCCCAGCGCAGAGGTGGAATCAATCCGAATCAGCCCTAAAAGCAGAATTCCACAGAGAAAGAAGCGGGCCCCGGTGAGGTCTCCGTACCTTGGCTATGGAGCTAGACAGGTCATGTAAGGAGTGGGCAGCTTCGAATGACTCGAAGAACGATGCATCAGCGGGGTCCTCAACGGCGCTGACCTGCACCTGGATTGAAGTAGTTCGTGCAGATTTCAGCAGCAGACTGGATTCGTGGTGTATAAAAGCGATTTGGACTCTTTTATTAACTTAATTCTTTCCGGTGAATCCGCAAACAGATTAATTATTAAATCATTAATTAATCTGCCGTCTACAATTTTCTCGATAACAATCAAGTATAAAGATATGGCATTTAATTATATATATATATATCTATGTTAGAGACAGATACCTTTGCTGGTGCAGAACCATCCAGAAGCTCTATGTAAGTCCCAGCGCCGAGCTTGGCAGAGAAAAGACAGCCGATTTGACTCTGAGGGGAGTGCTTGTTGTGATCATGGAGAGCTGCCAAAGGGAGGTTAGGGCAGCCGAGGACACCAAGCACGACTTTCCCTCCATCCAGTAGAGCTAGTGCTATCGCATACTGATCTCCCCTTAAAAACCTACGCCATGATCAAATTATGAAATCAATAAGTGTCTCTAATTCAATGAACAGATGCGAGATGCGTAGCCTGTTTCAGCAACTATGAACGGGAAGGCAGAAGGAACAAGAACAGAAGAATATTGAGATGATATGTTGTAAAAAGGAGCTCTTCCACTACCATCTCAAATAAGAAAAAGGACGACAGTAGCTATCGCCGATGTTGTCAGGTGAAGATTAAAGCTTAATGAAAAAAATGTAGCTAGTGAATGATTTATGATTCTTCCTAGGAATCATTGAAAAGTTCGTTCAGTCTGTAGGCCTCACTGGACGAGTCAGGTGTGTATAAAAAAATGTGCCTTGTAGTATGATAGAAGAACATGGTTCTGGTTCATTAGGTTTGGCAGGTGGTCTGATCATTTTGTAAAACGCTGGAATGCATGTAAAATACTGATTTGACAGCAGGTATTATCAGTGGGGTTTTATTGGATTCGTGGCATGGTCAAGGGATTGACTGACGCCGATTGGAATCAGGCAGCATGGTAGCCCACACCCATAACGCAGTCCCTACTGGAACAACCTGAAGGCAAGACCCCATCCTGTTGGAGAAGCAGATGATCTAATATGAATTTGGCAGTGGATCAGTCCAACCTTGATCCGATTCGTGACTTTTTTTAGCTTGATTCATATGCAATTGATTCATTGCAACACGTACTTTTTGTAGGCGAATTTTTTTTTCTTGAAGGATGAGCCAGATGAGCATGAAAAAGTTGAAACATTCTCATTTCTAAGGTAAGAGGAGCTGTGAACAAGGAGAGCTTGTGTTGATGAGATAATTGGAGAATCATAAGCTATGGTACTCACCCTTTTGTGCCGTCTATGGGGTCCAATACCCAGTGTTGCCCAGAAGGGCCACCTTCTGACTTGCCTCTGTCAATAGCAGCCAATATATCTTCTGCTGTCAAAGAAACTTGGTATGTGCCATCAGCAGATAAAGTATCATTCACAAGTTCAGTGATACGTTTTAGAGTTTCTTGGGCATCATCCTTCCGTAGATCTCCTGAATCCTAGAGAAATAGTTTTAAATTACGTGCCCAGAGACTGCAGAAATTATTTGGAAATGACTGTAATAAGTAGTACAGAAAACACCAGTTGGGCTTTCACCTCCTCAGCCACCAAAGAAAACGATGAGGTAGAGAGCTCTTTTTCCAGAACGAAGCTAACAACCGCCTGCGACCCTGAAAAGCATGAAACAAAAATCCAATGGAAAATAGAGGGGTCATGATTATAGGATATCTCTTTAATGACTCGTCTGTACTTCATGAAGTTTCTACCTGCTCCATAAATATGTAGACGTATGCATGTACAAATGACTTCATAAAGCTTCTACTTGACTCCAATCGAGTAACATAACCATTCTCAATCCATCAAAACCAGAAGAGAGAGATTCAATTGAACAAAATATGTAATATTGATAGAGGGGAATTCGGAGCAAAACTAAACCAGTTGAAAACCATCATGAATGCATAGATCTTAAGTTCCTTATTATGTCAAACGTCCGATACAACTGTGCTAGAAGATGGGACTCCTTTCTTTTTTTTCAACGGAGACCATCTTGAAAGTATAATTATGCGACAGGATGAGATATATTAAATTAATTGAATTTACTTTCATACCATAGTCTGCCACAGTGACTGGGCTTTTATCCGATTTTGATTGGACATCTGACTGCAGGATAGACTTTTGTACGGACTGAAACGATAAAGAAAATACAGTACTCAATAACTTTCAGAATCGAATCAAATTGCAACATCAAAAAAATAGTTTGGTGATAATAAATCAAACACTCTAGTTGACACCAGATGAAATATCATTTTGAAAATAGGTTAAAGAATAACTAAAATCGTATGGACTAAATTCGCATGGAACAGTACGTTGTGTCTAACTATTGAATGGAAAGCCACAACCAAAGAGATCAAACAACGCTAGTCAATGAATGGGTTTCTAAGAAACTAATATCACATCATACTGCCAGCGTACATGCCCAACAAGTTCGACAGACAATTCTGCATTCCGTCATTTGAAAGTTCTGGATCTATGCCCGCTCTGGAAACTATACGTACGCATCCAAGGAAGAAGAGACCCTTCACCTAGGATCTTAGGAACAGGTCACCCATTCTCCGCAATATTTCAATTCACGTATAGGTACTGAAGAGGCAATCAGAAGCATTCAAGGAACACTTATACCCTGCATTCCAGCGAGTGAGTGTACGCCATCCCGGATCAATCAGCTCCCGCTACCCGGGCGAACTAAACTAATGGAACGGCGGGTGGAGCGTTTTCATCCAACTGAAGGCCAACGTGGACGCGAGAGAATCTGACGGATTTTCAAGAAAGACATGGGAACAGAGAAGACCCTAGGGTTACACGCCATGCTCATAATGCTACCTTGCAGAGGCGCGCCGCGAGCGACGCCGCCTTCTTCGCCACAGCGAGCTCCCTCTCGTACACCATTGAAGCGGCAGCGGCGGCGGCAGCTACAGCTCCTACACCCCCAATACCCCTACGATCGTCGCTAGAACAATAACGGCAATTACCGGCGTAGGGAATCCGTCTGAGGAATCCGGGAGCTGGATGGGGCTTGCTTCTGGGAGGGAGGCTCCTCACGATCCGACGGATCTTGGGAGCAATCGAGCCTGCGGCTCCTGCTGCTGCTCCCATTGCCGCCATTAATGGATCTGCTCTTCTTCTAGTAGCTTCACCCTCGACGGACACGCTGGGAATTCTCCAATTTATCCTCCCTGGCAATAATACTCCTCAGGATAATTGGGGGAATATTAAATATAATTTAATATTCGATATTTTCGTCCGGTCAAATATATAGAATTATACATATTTATGAATTAAAAATTTCAAAAAGTATTAATTTGGAATGGTTAGCTCGTGTTGACTTCTGAAAAGTTCGTTAGTTGAACAACGACGGTCGTCGCTTGTACGCGTACCATATGTGATTAAATGGGCCAGGACAATTTAATGGGCTGCCGACGACTTTTTTGTGGGCCTCTTGCCTCATCCGTGACGGAATATCCAAACGTTTGGAATATTCTGCTTAAAAGTCCATCATTGAGTGATGCTTCCCTCGTCTCTAATTTCGAGAAAAAAATTTAATAATATTTTTATACTTAATTAAATAAAAAATTCCACTAATATTTGGTTATTTTATAACAGCGTTAGACAGGATATTTACGTATTTTTCTAAAATTAGTGGGCAATTTGTTATATTATAGTTGATACTGTTTGTGGATAATGACAGCTTACTCACAGCTATAAATTATTGGCGGGGCATAAAAAGTCGATTAAAAAAACTAAATGGGTCCCAGAATAATTATCCCCCTCGTATTTAAAGATGTATGAGAGGGCCGGCCCGGTTTAAAACCGAAGCCAAGGCCCGCCCCGATCTTCAGTAAATCCAGGAGAGGAGTCCGTGAGTGGATAGACTCCCTATGCATCCCAGAATAAGTGGCCAGCACCGGGCCGGGGCCCAATTCTCGAAACTTTAGGCCCGAGAATAAGCGGTGGCGGGCCGGGCCGGTCTGAGGGGCAAAACTTAATATTTAAACAATTGTGGCAATACGGAGTGGGGACCACTTTAGGATTTCTCTCCTGGCTTCTGGTCTGTTCGGCTGTGGGGCCCACTCCGTTTTCTTCATCAATCCACCGTACGTGGCTTTGTCCATGGTCTCTCTTGCCCAGGAATCTCCCTGCTTTCTCGCAGACTTCCACCGCGGCGGGGAGTCACCGGAGAGCCGCCCCTCGCCTTTTGGCCCTCGACGTCACCGATTCCGTGGAGGCTTTCGTCGGTGATCCTTTGGAGCGCAGTTCGCCTCCGGCCGGCGTTGCCTCTCCGGCCACGCAGGTGAACGGCGATCTTCCTCTGTTGTTCTATTTCTTGTTGGTGTTCTTCGCTGGCTGCTTCGATTTCCTGCTGTTCTCCGTGAATCCGCTGCATTTTTCTGCTGCCGGCAATGTTTCGGATGCTTTTTTACTTAACTTGTTCGTGTAGAGCACGTTTAAGCTTACTTTTCTCTCAAACATAATAGAGGAGGGAGGGAGGGAGGGAGAGAGAGAGAGAGAGAGAGAGAGAGAGAGAAAGAAGAAAGAGATTCTTCGTGGGGTTAGTACTTCTGATGCTTCGAATCATTCCGCCTAACCAGCCGTTTTTTCTAGAGCGAATAGCGGAGATATTCGAAGACGAACGGTGCTGAAGCGACGACTGGTAACTTTGTTCCAATTGAGAGGGCGCTTTGTGCTCATTGATTCTGCTCCCCGGCGTTTTTCAATGGGGAACTTTGTTGTCTTGGCCTGCGAACGGATATGTTGCTGGAAGAGTTATCCTCTACTATATTCGCTGTCCCTTAGGGACCACAATTTATTCCTCTTCTCCTTGGGCGCCCTGGGATCACGTGCGACGAAATCTATACACTTTTCATGGCTTGGCTGATTGTGCTCTGTTTCGTGATTACTTCCTGCTGTTCTTCTGGTTGATTGTGCTTTTGAAAAGAGGCTCTGATCTGTAGGACGCATGTAAAGTAGATTTTTGAGAGGGATTTCTCTGGACTTCACGTTTTATCACCTGACCCTCCTCCAGTAATTGTAGAATCTTCTTTTTAAGCAGTTTCCAATTTGTGGTTAATTTTGAGCTTTCTAGTGACCTTAATGAACACCCTTTTCTCATATATAATTTCATATATTTCTTCGCACCGGGAATTGACGAGTGAATTTTCTTTCTCTTTTCCCTTCTCTTAGGCCGTATACACAGCTGAAGATGGTTGAAGGGGGTTTGGGAAGGAACGATTTGGATTTCTGGTTTCAGAACCTTATGGTTGCCAGTGGGATAGGGATGAAGGGGAAAGGAGCAGTTATGACTGGTTGGAAGGACCTGCCAATGGAACTTTTGTTGCGGATTGTCTTACTCACTGATGATCGCACAGTCATAGTTGCCTCAGGTGTGTGTACAGGATGGCGAGAGGCCCTCAGTGCTGGCCTAACTCGTCTTTCTCTATCATGGTAACCTTTTCTTGCTTTCCTATTGTTGCTCTCGATTTTATTATTACTTCTTGCATTTGAATTATTCATAATATGCCATTCACTTTTTATCAATAAAAGATGCTCTTCAGCCACGCACAATGATTCAATTTCAATCTTGACATTTGATGATGTAATGATTCTGTATGGGCTTCTTGTTTTGTCTGCTGGATTTTCCTGTGATGCTATTTTTAAGGTAATAAACTGGATACGTGATTTACTGGTTAGGAAACGAAGTCAGCAGTCCATTTATAGGTAAACTCCTGCGTTGGCTGCTCCATTTGACACCATAACTGAAAAGTATGCTTGCTGATAGGTGTCATTCTCCTTCTATTTAGGGGAACAAAATGAAAGAAAGAATTGTAGGTTTCTTGTCCATTATTAACATGGCTTCCAATGTTTTGGCTTCGTAAATTGATTCATTCCAGAGGGAGGATAGGCCTAAAAGAAAAAAATAGCTCAAGGAGTAAGATACAACTGTTAGTGTTATGAATTATCTCGTCCTATTTTATGTCGGTTTAGTTAATTTTCATGGACTTGCTTTGGCGAATGATACAAATAACTCTTGAAGTACAATGACGCCGTGGTATTACCATTAATAACTGATTTAATACCCTCGGTTTTATGTGCCTTTTTCCCAAAGAATCATGTAATGAGGTGGAAGTAATCCCAAAAAAATGAAGAATATTAATGGATATCCAAAAATAAATTAGTACATTCGGGATTTCTGATCATTTTCAATGTGACAGAAATCGCAGCATCCACGATGCATAGTGTAATAGGATGGTGCATACAAAACATTAGAAACTCTTCGATATTTCATAACCATCCCACAATGTGTAGCTGTAATAAATTTTAGTGCTTACACGTCTCAAATATAGCCTCAACCCCATCAAAATCTAGTATTATTCGCTGAGAATCGTTGCACTTTCTCTCCTACTTTTTCTCAGAGTCTCAACAATATAAATAATGAGGCTTTACAATTTCACTGCAGATTTTATCATATATTAGTGATAAAGATTCAACACAACATGTATGATATCACACGCACCATAATTCTTGTGATGTACATTCGTTGAGCAATCTGTACGGGTCTGTTCAATGATGTTATCTAACGAGCTAGTCATTATCTCTTGTCCACTCTGGTATACTCTCACACAACGGAATCAATCATGCCCCAAGAATCGTCTTGTTAAAATAGTATGCCTAAGATTAATGTATAGTCTTTTGAACCGCGATAAAGCCTCGAAAAGAGAAGGGTAGTTTATGCAAGCATGCTGATGCGGAGAAACAGAGTTGTGGTTCATTGAAACGGAGAAAATATTTTTTATGAAAATTTCTAGCTCCGAAAGCATAAACTGGGTTTTATTGTGCCATTTTCAATAAGCCAATGAGATCAGGCATACTGTTATTGAAAAGATATCTCTCTCGTTAACAGGTGTCATGAAACTCATAGTCTACTTTTCATATTTCTCCGTCAGAAGATTATGATTCCTTGGCTAGAATGCGACCCACATTCTTCTCGAGTTCACTGTATCTGTGATCGACTTCTCGCAGGTGCAAGGCCAACATGAACAACCTTCTTTTATCTCTTGCCCCCAAGTTCACAAAGTTGCAAGTTCTATCCTTACGGCAGAATAAACCTCAACTTGAAGACTACACAGTAGAATCCATTGCAATGCACTGCCGTGATCTCCGCGATTTGGATCTTAGCAAGAGCCTCAGACTCCGGGATCGTTCCTTGTACGCCTTAGCACACGGGTGCCCCCACCTCACTACGCTGAACATCAGCGGGTGCTCGGCCTTCAGTGACACTGCCCTCGCTTACTTGGCCAGCTTTTGCAAAAACTTGAAAGCGTTGAATCTCTGTGGGTGTGTTAAAGCTGCATCTGACAAAGCCTTGCAGGTATGGACGAGTAGCAATCCCAGTGGATGCAGGCCATTGCTTTTTTATTTTATAAATATCTAATTTTTTATTTTCGTCTATTGCTTTCTTTGGATGCAGGCCATTGCATGCAGCTGCCACCAGCTGCAATCTTTGAATCTGGGTTGGTGTGAGAATATAAGTGATCAGGGAGTCATTAGCCTTGCCTTCGGATGCCCGGATCTCAGGAATCTGGATTTGTGTGGCTGTGTTCTTATAACAGGTATGGCTCTCCATTCTTCGGTTTTTTTTTTCTTATTTTAGGAATAATTATGATCTCCCTGGTGATTCTTAGAGCCTTCCTATTGGCCAATCTCGGAGTAGACGCTCTCATCCTCGCATTAGATTCGTTCTGCCTTGGGGCGCTCATTCCTGGTCCGGCCTATTCCCGTTTGGGTCCGATTCGGGGATTTTCCTACTTGTCCTCGATTATTTTTCTAAGATAATTAGAAATTCTCAACTTAAATTTCTAGTCTTCAGTACCCTGAAGATGTGGAAAAATACCAACGAGTTCCGTGAAAATTCTCCTTTGTTTCCCTTTTTTATGGGAAAAAAATGAAATCGGAATCCGATTAGTAGTGGAAGATTGAGCATGATTATGGCCCTAAAAACTCATCCCTTCTCTCCTCCCAGGATCTAAAAGTAATCAAATATATAAGAATGGGACCCACCCCATCCACGTCACTGATCGTGAGGCAGCCACGTGGCATTCGCCCGCCAGCTCACTCAATGGGGCCCATTCTTCTTCTTCTTCTTCTTCTTCTTCTGCGGCTGCTGACATTTCCGTCCTCTCTTTCATGGCAGACGACAGCGTGGTGGCCCTGGCGGAGGGGTGCCCCTGGCTGCGGTCACTGGACCTGTACTACTGCCAGAACATCACCGACAGGGCCATGTACTCGCTCGCCCAGAGGGCCCCCGGCGGCGCCGCCGGCCTCATGAACCTCAACATCAGCCAGTGCACCGCCCTCACGCCCCCCGCCGTCCAGGCCGTCTGCGACTCCTTCCCCTCCCTCCACACCTGCCCTGATCGCCACTCCCTCATCATCAGCGGCTGCCTCAGCCTCACCGCCGTCCACTGCGCCTGCGCCCTCCACGCCCGCCGCACCACCGGCGGCGGCGCCGCCGCCCACGCCCACTGACGCCGCCGCCACCACCAGTCTTCTTCGTGGCCGTGGGCGCCCCCCTCTGTACATCCCTCTCCGCTGCCCCCCCCCTCTTGTTCCAAATATTCAAACCTCGAATCATACAGCCCTCCTCAAGAGAAATAATATTATGGGTTCCAAACCAATTAAACGGCTTGATTTTTAACATTTCAAACCTTTGTTTTTCCCTGTTAATTTACTATTTCTGGACGTCTACCCCTCGATCAGCTCAGCACTCCCTCTCTCTCGTTTGACCCGTTCCGGATGTGATGTGGCATCGAGGCCGCCTGTTCGGTAGGTGCGGCTTACGTCACGTGCTCATTCTAAATTCTCCATTTATCTCTCCATTCTTACGCTACGTGATCCCCTGCGTCAACAACTTGTATCATGGTTGATGGTGGCTAAAATTTTCAGTTTTTTAAAACGTCAAATCACTGGAGACCCAAAGGGGTTTCTTCAAGAATTGTAGTAGTAATAGTGATGATGATGATGATGGCTACAAAAAATAATACAAGGATGAATATTTTTCACTCAGAAAATTATAAAATCAAATAGAAAATATGGGGCAAGAATGATTATCTTGTTGAAATCAAAGGGGTGTCTTCGAATATAGTAATAATAATGATTATTATTAACTGCAAAAAAATACTACAAGGATGAATATTTTTCAATCAAAAATTTATAAAATAAAATATAAAATATGGTACATGAAATGCTTATCTTGTTGAAATCATAGGATATGTTCGAATATAGTAATAATAATGATTATTATTAACTGCAAAAAATACTACAAGGATGAATATTATTCACTCAAAATATTATAAAATCAAATGCACAATATGGGTCAA
This sequence comes from Spirodela polyrhiza, assembly GCA_024713555.1. Taxonomy (NCBI): domain Eukaryota; kingdom Viridiplantae; phylum Streptophyta; class Magnoliopsida; order Alismatales; family Araceae; genus Spirodela; species Spirodela polyrhiza. The sequence continues at coordinate 2,416,447 of CM046536.1, forward strand.
GGAACCTTGACTATTTTGAAACCTAAAGGATATCTTCAAATATACTAATACTAATAGTAATAATAATAATGACTACAAAAAATAATACAAGGATGAATATTTTTCATTCAAAATATTACAAATCCAAATAGAAAATATTGTTCAAGGAACCTTAAATATGTTGAAACCAAAGGGGTATCTTCAAATATAATAATAATAATGATAATAATAATGATAATAATAATGATAATAATAATAATAATGATAACTACAAGGATGAATATTTTTCATTCAACATGTTATAAAATCAGATAAAAAATATGGGTCGAGTAACCTTGAGCTGTTCGGGGGGTTTATCCATAGACCCAGTCAGTGTAGGACTCATACCAGTCCCATGGGCTATGTATGAGGCCACAATTGGCGGTCAATTACTTGGTCAGTCAATTGTGTTGGGTAAGGTCACGCCTAGCGTCCTCCAATTGATCTTTGAGATATGGTCCAGCTTACCCAAAGTAAAATGTTTGACTTACTTGACCACACAACTTGCAATGATCTCTAATCTCCAGTTACGGCCTTTAATAGTTTATGCTACCCCACGCCATTTAGTTAGCCAAAACTGTGGGAAACAACCTACAAATAGCATCTTGTCTTGCTTCCATGACCTTCCAAGCAATCCCCTTTACAAACGAAGTTGGTTTGACCGAGAGAGAGAGAGAGAGAGAGAGAGAGAGAGAGAGAGAGAGAGAGAGAGAGAGAGAGAGAGAGAGAGAGAGAGAGAGAGAGAGATGGGTCGATTGGCGTCACCAATCCGAAGAGTACATGGGGACGCAACAAGGGCACATTTCAAACGGTAGGATATAAGGGATTTAAAATATAATATGGTCTCGGTTCCAGTGAAGGATGTGGCCGTTGAGGCAAGGCGTCTCCCACTTGCATAAAACACGTGAACAATTACAGATGTATCCATTTTGATATTGATGAGAGTAGGGTAAATGACATTGGGGTATCTATGTACAATTATATGCTTATAAAGGACGAAGTACACAGCATAAGACGACTTAAGAAGATGAACAGT